>CAUJNA010000635.1:1100000-1105000 GCA_963377175.1 Effrenium voratum | reverse complement strand
ACACCAACTCGATTCACTGTTCTTAACATGAAGTCGACTCACTCTTCAGATGGGTCCTTGGCTGTCCTGGGCCGTGTCGCATTCCCACCCATTTGATTTGTGGCACGACTTCTTTCTTGTCGCGTTTGACCAGAGACAGGCGATTGCAGGCGGAGTTTTGCGAAGCCAAGCCATTCCCTCACGTCTGCCTGGCGAAGATTGCGGGCTTTGCGAGTCCAAACAGCCTGACTTCCCAGTTGGCGGTTTGCTCCCAGCTGTTTTTTTTTCTTTCCCGCGTTGCCCAACAGCCGGGGCGGGATGCGGGGGGGGGGGGGGGGCACTTTTTGCATGTTGTCCGGAACACAGGACACCCGGAGGGGAGTGGGGAACCGATGGCTGGGGCATTGGAATTGCGCCAGGCGGTGATCCGCCCGTTTCTGGGGCCGGAAGGCTTGCAAGCCGTGCGGGAGGACATCCAGAAGGTCTGGTAAGGGGCCGGAGAGGGGGAAGCTGCATGTTTTTGGACTCAGTGCTGGGGGCCTGTGGAAGGTTGCGACACCCATGGCAATTGGAGGATTTTGGCGCAGTCAAGCAGCAGAGCCTCTTTCCAGCTTGCAGAAGTCCCCGAGCAAGTCATAACGTTGGGTGACCATGACCAGCAAATGGTGGGCACTGCATCCGATAAAGATATTGAGCCTGCGCCTTTCCCGTCCACTTGGGCTGGCTAGGTGGATGCTACTGAGAAGGAGACGGATCTCTTCCGCTTCTTCCAGACGCAGGTCTGCCAGACATGGGGGTAAGGCTGCAAGGCCAGGTGAAGTGGTCGGCCTTTTGAGCTTTTCGGTATCTGTGTGTTTCTTATCGGACAAAAACAGACAAAACCAGGCGCCGGGAATCCATTTGGAGACCAAATGTCTGGCCAGGACTTGGCCCCGCGACTCTTCCAGGCGAGAAATCTTGCAGCTCAGTCGATGCAAAGCTCGTAGCTCCTCGAGCCGACTTCGGCGACTCAGGCGACGCGTTTTTGAAGCGCGGCCAAACGCAAGGCTTTCGGCTCACCCGTGAACAGCGTAGCTTCTTTTTCCCCTCAATTGGAAAGGGGCTTGCCAGAAAGGGCGACAGCAACATTTGCAATCGCGCTCAACGCAGACACTGGCAAGAGCCGTTCACGTCGGCAGCCTTTCACGTCGGGAGCCTTTGCTTGCCGGAGCCTTGCTGATGTTCAGGATGCCGGCCTCCCAGACCTTTGCTACGTCTCAGGTGGTTGCAAACATTTTGGTTGGGCTGCAACCAACTCCATCATTCACGGAGGTATCGCACCGGCCGGTCCAACAGTGTCGCAAGGCTAGGCACCCTACGAATCAATTGCCAGGCTGTTCGCGGGAAGTGAGCGAGCCCAAGGCCACGAGGCTTCTCGCTGGGGCTGCGGTTGCGGAGGCGGGCTCGTGCTGCGACAGGACGTGTCCACTGCATTTCCTGCAACAGGTGTCTCCCATCTCGCGTTTGTGTCGCTCAGTCGCGGTGTTTGTGTCGCTGCATTCGTTCAGAACCCCATGCGAGTGACCTGATCGGAGGCCTTCACAGCGGGCCTGCCGCAGACCCAGCTTTGGTTTCGTGAGCAAGAGCCAATGACCGGTTCTTTGCATGTGTCTACCATTGATTTGAGGACGAGAAGGGGGACAGAGTCAAAAACACACAACAGGGGCGCAACCATTGATTTTCCTATGTGCAGTTGGGAACAGTAGCGATATTGTTTCTGACTCAGTGACTGAGGTGAGTGGCGAAGGCGTGCGGGCAGAATTGTACGGCGCAACCGCAGCGCATGTCATGTCAGAAAATAGGCGGGTCCCAGTCCTAGCAGGCCCTTTGTTTTGACCCAAGAAACCACCATTGTACACAGAGGATCCCTACTTTAGGACATGGCTATGCTGCGGCGTTCTACCCCCCCTTTTTCCGTGTGCAGCTTCCGCTGTTTGAGTCTCGCGCTTTCAGGTGGTACCACTTCGCCTCGCCCAGCTACGCGAATTCCTTCGGGGACTTCCCGGCCGTGGACGTGGCAAAACTGCGGCAGGACACGGTGAAGCACTTGGACTCCTTCCAGGCGGAGACTTGGTTCCAGGACAAAAATGGGGTTTGAGGCAAGGTTGAGTTTGACGCATTGAAGGATGCGTCAACAAAGATCTGCAACCATTTGAGGGGGACCACTAGTTTGAGAAACACTCACAAACATGCTTGAACATGGTTAAAGTCAACCAACAGGGGCTTTGGGACCCCCAAACAAAGGATGCCACCATGATTCAACGTGGTTTAGGTCAACCCCTGGTCGAACAGAAGCAATAAAACCCCACACAACGGGCAGGATAGGGGACAATTTCCGAAACATAAAAACGTGTGCGATTCTTTACCATGGGTTTTGTGTTGCCCCGCAAGTACCAAGTACCAAGTTGTGTTTGTGACTCGCATGTTCAACATGGTACCCGGAGCACAAAGAAGAGCCACACATGGCCCAAATGTTGCGTGGGACCCGGTGGCTCGTTTCAACCATGGCTTGAAAGGCCCTGTTTTGGCAGTCTCTTTGTGGGTTTTCCGGAGGGGACCAGGGTCTACTTACGACATACTTTGTCCAGGACCCCGTCTGCACCGTGATCCGTGGAGGTGGGGGCTGAGATGACTTCGACCTGCTTGTTTGAGGGTACCCGTTTCGGGCTGGTTCAAAGGGGAAGCTAGAGGAATTTCCGCTGTTTTGACGCCCATATGAAAACCTTTGTGGCTGAATCCACTTTGCAAGAATGGCCGGTGGTTTGATATGAATCCTCATGTCAATGACGTCCACCAAAGGGCCTGAGCAATTACACTGTCGCACATAATGAACCCGGAGTGGATGGATTTTGCGTTTGCCTATGATTGATCCTCCAGTTAACACATGGACATGCTGCTGAGCTTCTCATGTGGGCCGCCCGCCCTGTTTGGCCAATAGCACCTCGGGGGGGGGGTTGCTACGGCATACTATTTGAGCCCTGCAACGTATTTGGGACTCAGATTGGAATGAGCATTGGACTACCCTTGGAAATTTCATTTCATGTTTATTTTGGGTGGAACGGTGAAAATCCGGGGGTGGATATCAGAGGGCTAAGGTGTTTCAAGTCGCGGCAGTTGGCAAGAGAAAAGGACCGGTTGTGCTCGTACATCATAGTGAAACAACATATGTGGTTTGGATTTTTGACTTGGGGGAATGGAACCCCAAAGTCTTCTTGAAAGCAACTTGGAGGACAATCCCCCCCCCCCCCCCACAACTTGTCATGAAGGCTTGCCTGACATAAACATCCCGAGAAACATGTGAAACAGGTTGTTTCCCGTTAAAACCTCATGGGCCCTCAATAAAGACAAACCCACGTATTCCCAGTTGCTGACTTGCCAGCATTTTCCCCGATGAGGTTCCCACTAAACAAGGGGCCAATCCAAAAAAGCTTTGCTTTTCTACAAGGCGCACTTGGCATTTGATAGACCCGCGGTTCCCCCTCTTTCTCGAGGAGTTCTCAAGGAGGGCGAGGTCTGCGAGACGGTGGACGCCTTTGGCAAGGCGGGGGATGTCTTTGACACTATGCTAGTACATGGAATCATTGAGAGTTGTTTGTTCCCTTCGGCTTAGATTAATTCATCTTTCCCTGTTGTAGTTTGCACAACCAGGGGGCGCTGCCCGTTGCATTCCATCTTTACAAGGCGTCCTGCGCTCGTTTGGCCCACCCCCAGGTCAATGGGAAGCAGATCTTGGCGACGCCAGAGGTGGTGGACAAAGTCCTGGAGCAGGCGGATGTTGCCTCAAGTTCATGAAAGGAAACGAAGACCAGGCTTGTTGGTTCGTGTCGTGTGTTTCCCCCCCCCCCCCGCAGCTAAGTCAACAACTTTAAACGAATCCAAGCCCCCCCCCCCCGCTCGTGGTTGGTTTGCAAGGCAAGCTCGAACTAAATTCCGTAGCCCGTTTCCCGATTTGATCCCCTAAAAGGGATCAAAGGAGATTCCTCTACAGTTGTATGTCGTCCCTCCCTGGTTTGTTTCGTTTTCAGGAGGGTTTGGGCCCGGTCAAGGGCAGAAAGAATCCAAGCGATCCCCTCCTGGTTTTCCCTACAGGTTTGCCAATGAACTGTTCGCCCAACGTTCAGTGAGACGCTCCAAGTGTCCAAATGCGGGGGATCCTGAAAATGGATTATTCCCGTTGGTTTTCCCTACCCATAAAAGGGTACCCTCAAAAAAGGCACAGGTACATGGAATCCCACACTCTTCCATTTGTAGAGGGATTTCTGAGCGACCACTCTATATTTTTTGAGTTTCACCTTGATTCTCAGATGAAACAGCAGCCCCAAGATCGGTGGCTTGCCTTCATTTCTCAAGCCAACAGGCCCCATTCAGACGCACCCTGTTGTTGATTCTCTTGTTGATTTCCTGCGTTGTTTTTAACATTTTGTTTTGAGGCAAACAAGCTCCCACCCCACCCTCCCCCCACCTCCCCTTCCCCCCCCCCAACCCGAGCCCCATCCGCACCCCCCGCCCCACCAGTCGGAGGTCTCTCCGACTTCGGACAGGTGCAGCGGCCCAGCGCGGGGAAGGACTTCCGCGCCGCGATGCGCAGCATCGAGGCGCGGCTCCTCTCGGAGCACGCGGCCTTTCTCATCGGCAACCAGGCGGGCGCGTTTCCGGCGAGCAAAATGAGGGCCAGGTGGCTTGATGGGGCGTGGCTCAAAGCAGGGCATTGATAAATGTGGGGGAGCGCGGGGGGGGGGGAGGGCAACTCACCGGCGATTGGGGCGAAGGTGGGCGAGGGAACCCCGTGAATGGTGTTTCTTGGGCCACAGCAATCTTCCACAGGGCATGGCGAACACAACACCTAGAGCGGAGAGCACGGGGAGGGTAATGAAAAAGCAGGAGGGCCCTTACCATCTACGAGCTTGACACAAGCATCTGTGGATTTGTTCAGATGCTTCCTTGCAAGCTTCTTTGCACAAAAGCCACATTGTACTCGAAGT
>CAUJNA010000635.1:1025000-1095000 GCA_963377175.1 Effrenium voratum | reverse complement strand
ATTGGTGGCTGGCTTGGACGCGAAGTTTTTAGGAGCAGCGGCGGGTGATGTCGGCCATGGCGCAGAGCCCTCTGTACCTCACCGGCAGCCGACCCGTGGCTGCCGCCATCAAGGAGCTGATGCCCTTCACTTTTGCCAGCAACTTTGGTAGAAAACCCGCTCGACAGTTGGGGTGGTTCTAGGACGTGGCGGAAAAAGGGGCGCAATTTGGGGTTGGTACCTAAAGGGAAACCAAAGGGAAACCAGGCAGGTTAGGGAATTTGGAGAAAGACCCAGGTGGTTTGGATTGGTTTGGGTTTGGCTTCCTGGTTCTTGTGGAGGTAAATCAGAAACTGCCCCCTCAATCGCTGGTGACAGGGCGGTGAAGCGAACAAGCAAACACATGAGGGCGCATGAGGGCCTTTTCTTGCTTTCGTGGTGTTTCGCTTTTCCGGGGCATGGGCATTGGGCATCCTCTACAAGTCGCCTCTCAGAGCCCGGGTTTCGTTCCCTCGCCCCCCTTTTTGGGGTGCCCTCAACACCTACCCGAGGCACCGGGGGCCCCAACACCATGGTGGCGCCGAAACTGGACGCACCCATTGAGGCGGCCGTGCGGATGTCCAGCACCATTGAGCGCCTCAGTTCAGCTCTCGAGTTTTCCGCCAGCAGGCAGGCAAGGTTCATCCAGTTTTTCCTTGGCGCATCGATTTCCAAGGAACAGCGGGCAGTGCACTGCCATGCGGCACCTGGTCACTGACGACCCCAACTTCTCGGAGGCGGACCTGGCGCGGGTCTTCGCGCCGGCTCAGGCCACGGACAGCGCGGCGGAGAGTTTGCGGACGCCTGGACGCAATTCTTGGCAACCGAGGACTCACAATCAAAACCTAGTGGTGCTGAACGAGCCTACCCAAAATCAGGTACAACGTCACAAGGGCATGCCGTCAATTTGTGGCTGGAGTGTATCCTCCCCCTCCCCCCCCCCCCCCGCCCGCCTGTGTGTTTCTGGGTTATCACTCGTTCATATTCTATGGCCTCCGGCCTGGTTCCGCCGACCCCATAGGGCTCAGATTCGGTCTTGGCCTGACAGGTAATTCCAGGAAGTAAATCCTAAGAAATGCATTGGGGAAAAGGTAAGAATAATAGCAACACATACCAGTAAGGTCCGGCAGAGCCGGGGGGCGGAAGTTTCAAAGCAGTGAACAACTATAGTTTGGAGAACTGTCCTTGGCCCCTTGCTTCTCTCTCTCTCTCTCTCTTTTTCTCTCTTTCTCTCTTTCTCTCTTTTCTCTTTCTCTTTCTCTTTCTGTTTCTCTGTCTCTTTCTCTCTCTTTCTATCTATCTCTCTAGCTATCTCTATATCTGTTTATTGATCTATCTATCTACCCATCTTTCTCTGCACTTAAAAGTTGCGATGTTCAATCCCCGAAAGTTGACTTCGCGTACTACTTTCGTACTTAAAAGTTGCGATTTTCGAGCCCCAGCTGCGAAACTGGACTTCACGTACTACTTTCGTAGTTAAAAGTTGCGATTTTCGAGCCCCAGCTACGAAAGTGGACTTCGCGTACTACTTTCGTACTAAAAAGTCGCGATTTTCGAGCCCCAGCTGCGAAAGTGGACTTTGCGTACTACTTTCGTACTTAAAAGTTGCGATTTTCAAGCCCCGGCTGCGAAAGTGGACTTTGCGCACTACTTTCGTACTTAAAAGTTGCGATTTTCAAGCCCCAGCTGCGAAAGTTGACTTCGCGTACTACTTTCGTACTTAAAAGTTGCGATTTATCTATAGATCTACCTATCTATCTACCTCTCTATCTCCTATCTATCTATCTACCTCTCTATTTATTTATCTCTCTATCTCTTTATCTATCTAGCTAGTTATTTGTCTATCTATCTACAAATCTATCTATCTCTGTCTATCTCTGTTTCTCTATCTCTTTCTATCTATTTCTCTAGCTATCTCTATATCTGTTTATTGATCTATCTATCTACCCATCTTTCTCTGCACTTAAAAGTTGCGATGTTCAATCCCCGAAAGTTGACTTCGCGTACTACTTTCGTACTTAAAAGTTGCGATTTTCGAGCCCCAGCTGCGAAACTGGACTTCGCGTTCTACTTTCGTACTTAAAAGTTGCGATTTGCAAGCCCCAGCTGCGAAAGTGGACTTCACGTACTACTTTCGTACTTAAAAGTTGCGATTTTCGAGCCACGAAATCTGTATTTGACCTTGCGAAAGCGCTGCGCCTGCCACGAAATCTATACTTGACCTTGGCCACGAAATCTATATTTGACCTTGCAAAAGTGCTGCGCCTGCCACGAAATCTGCACTTGACCTTGCGAAAACGCTGCGCCTGCCACAAAATCTGTACTTGACCTTACGAAAGTGCTGCGCCTGCCACGAAAATACCACCTTGCGAAAGTGCTGCGCCTGCCACGATCCTTTGCGAAAGTGCTGCGCCTGCCACGAAATCTGACCCACGAAATCTATACTTGACCTTGCGAAAGTGCTGCGCCTGCCACGAAATCTATAATTGACCTTGCGAAAGTGCTGCGCCTGCCACGAAATCTACACTTGACCTTGGGAAAGTGCTGCGCCTGCCACGAAATCTACACTTGACCTTGCGAAAGTGCTGCGCCTGCCACGAAATCTACACTTGACCTTGCGAAAGTGCTCTGCCACGAAATCTATACTTGACCTTGCGAAAGTGCTGCGCCTGCCACGAAATCTACACTTGACCTTGCGAAAGTGCTGCGCCTGCCACGAAATCTACACTTGACCTTGCGAAAGTGCTGCGCCTGCCACGAAATCTACACTTGACCTTGCGAAAGTGCTGCGCCTGCCACGCAATTCAAACCTTGCGAAACCTTCGCGCGGCCGTGCCAATGGTCCCGTCTCCGAGACCGTTCCGAACCCGTTCCGCACCGCCTCCGTACAGGCGTCGCAGCCGAGGTGGTTTGCGCACTGTCCGGAAGCCCAATTCACGCACAGCGCCAACGTTTTCTGCATCTTGCCATCCCCCAGCTCGCAGAGAGTGCTTGCGAAAGTGCTGCGCCTGCCACGAAATCTATACTTGACCTTGCGAAAGTGCTGCGCCTGCCACGAAATCTATACTTGACCTTGCGAAAGTGCTGCGCCTGCCACGCAATTCAAACCTTGCGAAACCTTCGCGCGGCCGTGCCAATGGGCCCGTCTCCGAGACCGTTCCGCACCCGTTCCGAGACCGTTCCGAGACCGCCTCCGTACAGGCGTCGCAGCCGAGGTGGTTTGCGCACAGTCCGGAAGCCCAATTCACGCACAGCGCCAACGTTTTCTGCATCTTGCCATCCCCCAGCTCGCAGAGAGTGCTTGCGAAAGTGCTGCGCCTGCCACGAAATCGATACTTGACCTTGCGAAAGTGCTGCGAAAGTGCTGCGCCTGTCACGAAATCTACACTTGACCTTGCGAAAGTGCTGCGCCTGCCACGCAATTCAAACCTTGCGAAACCTTCGCGCGGCCGTGCCAATGGTCCCGTCTCCGAGACCGTTCCGCACCCGTTCCGAACCCGTTCCGAGACCGCCGCCGTACAGGCGTCGCAGCCGAGGTGGTTTGCGCACAGTCCGGAAGCCCAATTCACGCACAGCGCCAACGTTTTCTACATCTTGCCATCCCCCAGCTCTAGCTTTTTTCTGAAAGCTAGCTATATGTCATGCCAGCCTTTTGGAAAGCTATCTATGTGTCAAGCTAGCTATATGTCAAAGCTATCTATCTGTCATGCTAGCCCATTGGAAAGCTATCTATCTGTCAAGCTAGCTATATGTCAAAGCTATCTATCTGTCAAGCTAGCTATATGTCAAAGCTATCTATCTGTCATGCTAGTCTTTGGAAAGCTATCTATGTGTTAAGCTAGCTATATGTCAAAGCTATCTATCTGTCATGCTAGCCTATTGGAAAGCTATCTATCTGTCAAGCTAGCTATATGTCAAAGCTATCTATTTGTCATGCTAGCTATCTGTTATAGCTATATGTCAAAGCAGCTAGCTCATTTAGTTCCAGTACTACGGAAGTTTCTTGTTAAACTTCCTTTGATCAAGGTACAATGATCAAGAGAGAGTGTACATGACAATTAAAGTAGCAAAATTCTTAGTAAGACACATCCAAAAACATAGATGCAGAACAGACACACAAACACAGACACAGAGCCACAGAGCCACACAGACACAGACACAGACACAGACACAGACACACAGACACAGACACACACACACACACAGACACAGACGCAGACACAGACACAGACACAGACACACAGACACACAGACACACAGACACATAGTCACAGAGACACAGAGCCACAGAGCCACACAGACACGCGCACACGCACACACGCACACACAGACACACAGACACACAGACACACAGACACACAGACACACAGAAACACAGAGACACAGAGACACAGAGACACAGAGACACAGAGACGCAGAGACGCAGAGACGCCAAGACGCAGAGACGCAGAGACGCAGAGACGCAGAGACACAGAGACACAGAGACACAGAGACACAGACACACAGACACGCAGACACATAGACACGCAGACACGGGAACCAACCCGCAAACAACGTTAAATCCACCTGAAACCCACGTCAAACCAGCCCTAAACCAGCCCTAAGCCCACCTTAAACCCAGGTTAAACCCACATAAAACCAGCCCAAAGCCAACCTTAAACCCACGTTATTTGGAGACGAAACTCGCGACCAAGCTATTGCTGTGGACCACGTGTCGCACGGAAATTCTTCGGACTGCAGTAATTATGTTCGACCCTGTGCACTGTGTCACCAAATGGCGTACTGATGCCGCTGACATTGTGGAGGATCCGTCGTTGAACCAGGCCTAAGCAAGCTCTAAACCACCTTTAAACCCATGTGAAGCCCACGGTAAGCCAGCCGTAAGCCAGTGTAAACTGACCCCAGGTTAACCTAGGCAAAGCAAGCCCCAAAGCAACTTTAATCCCATTTTAAGCCCGCTAAACCAACCTGAAACCCACGTTAGACTCACGTTAAGCCAGCCTGAGACAAGCTCTAAACCCACCTTCACTCGCCATGAGGAGGGGTGCCTTCGACGGGCTCTTCCGGAGCTGGGCTGAGGGCTTCCAGGCGGAGGAGGGCTACCAGGCGGCCGAACTCAGCCGGGCTATGAGGCATACCGGGCTACCGGCATGGTAAAATTGGGGTTTGTTGATGGAGGGTGGAGAACCAAGAAGAACAAAGCAAAAGGATTCGTCAGCTTTGGAGAGAAATGGTGAGCGTGTGAAAGACACACTCTCTAAAAACAATCACCACCCTTTCCAGGAGCCTCATGGCAAGGAGCCGCCTGGTTTTTGAACGGGGGAAATTTTCAGGGCTGGAGTGGGATGGGTTGAAACTGGATGGGTCACACCTTTTGAGATGGGTCCAGGGTTTGTTTTGGTTGGGCCAATCCAAAGGGTCCAACACCATCCGTGTCGCAGGGCTCCTGCCATTTCTCGCGGCAAGCGGGGCATTTGACAGAAGCATCAAGTTTGCGACGTGTTTCCAGAAACTTTCCGGGGAAGGGTGGCTGCCCGGCTTTTTGCCCTGGGGTATGTCTGCGCAGGTGCTGCAGGCGAACGGTGCGCAGCCGCCGGCATTCCGGATCTCCAAGGGTTTGAGCCCACAGAACCTGGAGGAACACTGGCGGAGGGTGCACCTTGGATCTGATTTTGGCCCCGAGGTTGGCGTCCGTTTATGGCAGAAGTTTCGATCCGTTTGGAAGACGGACAGAACGAAAGCTGCATCCTGCTCCTACGGATCTCTCAGAAAAATGACAGCTTCTCTGATTGGACCGAAATGAGATATAGCCTTTTTAGTCGGTATGGTTTGCCCAGTATCCAACCAAAGAGCTTTTGGGGTAATGGTGACCTAGGTACCTGGACGTGAGCACCCCGAAGCAGGGCTCCGTGAAAGACCCGGCCTACCTGCAGGCGGGGGTCGTCCAAGGTGGTTGCCCTTTTGGACAGGAAAGCCAGGGAATGTCTCTTGGATGTATGTTGGACAGCCTTTAACGAGAACTGAAAAGGGGGCGGCAAGTTTTGGCAGCCGCATTCATCGTAAAGTAAGGCACCAGAAACGTTTAGATCCATGGATTTCTTTTGGTATTTCTTGCCAAGCCAGTGTTGTTTTTGTATTTTTTGCAAAGCCTGCTGCAGTGCGTGTTTTGAGACAGACTCCACGACGTGGTGAGAATCCGGAAGCTTATTTTCCTTTGGAGGAAACCCGACCACTTTCAGAGGTCCAGTCAGGAAGCACATTAAGTCAAGACATCCGGTTCATGGTCCAAAGTTCTCAATGTGTAAGATCTAAGTAGTGCCTGATCGTTGCGAAGCCAGGGCCTGGCCAAGTGGCTTACCCACGAGCAGCCCATCACCTTGGCAGTGAACGGGGACGACGAGGATCGGTTCGGCAAGCATGTCGAGTTGGAAACCTATCCGCCTAAAGTTGGACAGTTAAACCAAAAGCTTAAAACCAATGTTGGAGACCTAGAATCTGAAGCGTAAAGTTCGAAACTGAAGGTTCAAATACCAATGCTTGGAGACCTAAAGTTGGAAGCTCAAAGGGCCAACTTTGATGCTGTATCTAAAGTCTGGAGACAACCGCTTGACACCTAAACTTTGAAATTCAAAGTGTGATTTGTAATCTTGGAAACCAACAACTGGAAACCTAAAGTTTGAAAGCTAGCACTTGAAACCGATAGTTTGACCCCGACGCTTTGACAACTTTGGACACCCACAGTTTTGACACCATACGTTTGAAACGAAACAGATGCAATCTACAGCTTGAACCCCAAGAAGCCCAACGTTTGAATCCTAGAGTTGGGCACTTACAGTTGAACTCCAACATTACTCTTTTAAACTTGCAGCTGACATCTAGAATTGGACCACATTGTTTGAAGCTGAATTCGACAGCGAAGATTTCGAAGCCTTTTTTGTGACATCTACAATTTGAACCCGAACTTCCAGTTTGACAGAGCTGACATTTGAACCTACAGTCTACAACCCAAAGTTTGACACCTGGTATGTGAGACTAAAAGTCACAAGCCTCAAATTGGACACCTGGTTTGAAGCCAGTTTGACACCTAAGAGTTGGCAGAATCGCCTCAGTTGTGCCGATCAGATCTTTTGTCAGGAGGCGGGCTTCCCCATCATGCGGCAGCTCTTCGAGACCACGGCGCAGGCCATCTACTCGGTGGGTCGCCAGGCTGGGGGCGAGCCTGGCGCTGGTCAAGGGGTTGTTGCATTCTCTCATGTTATCTGGGGTCTTTGCTGGTGTGATGTTTCCCACAGGGCGCATTTCAGACTTTCTCACAACCGCCTGCGCACTCCTTTTCGGAATCCCGTTCTGGAGGTGTGTCAAACGCTGGGCACGGAACCTGAGAAAACCACAACGAGCGTCTCCGCGCAGGGGCAGCCGGCCTTGACGGCGCAGGCCCGGCCTCAGGACGGGGAGATCTTTCCCTTTGTCGACCTAGGATTCTCCTGGGATCAACCTTCCCTTGACCAGTCCATGAGTCATCATGAGTCATCATGAATCATGAGTCAATTATGGGGAATTTCACTGACCGTTGCAGGACGGAGAGATCTTCGGCGAGTTTCCTCCTCGCGCGGAGATGCAGAGGCGCCGGCTCGGTGTCGCTTGCGCTTCCCCAAAGGCTGGGAAGGATGCTCGCCACAAATGGAAACCGTCTTGGGGTTCCCTTAAATCAAGCATAGTGAGGGCGGGCTCCAAAACAAAGACACACACACACACACACACACTTGCGCGCATCCCACCGTTGAGCGCCTTTGCAAACCTTTGCCAGCATTTTGATAGAACGAACACTCAATGATCAATGGGTGTTTGGCACTGTTCGCGAAGGTTCCTGCTTGCGGTTTCCACTGCCTGAAACTAACATGCAAACCGAAACACACAGTCTTCTTTCGTCGACGGACCTTCCCTTTCGATTCCGTTTGGGCTTCGACTGCAGCACTGTTTGTGTTACCCCGTTGCCCCAGCCACCAATCCGCGGCACCAGAAGAATTGACACTGGTTGCACAGCCAACAAGGGATGCAGACACATCCTCCCGAAAGCCACTTACATGACCGACGTACTCCAACAGCTCCCGCCATAGGTACACCTGCGGGCCTGTCTTCGTGCCCTCCAGCACCCCGAGCTACATGGCGCGCTACGAGGCGGCGCATCTCAGAGGTGCTGCCGAGCGGCTTCCGGCGCTGAACCTTGGCTGGCTGGAGGAGCGGGCCGGTTGGTTGCCAGCTGAAGCATGTTACAATACCGATTGTTGCACAACCTCATTCTAGTCTGGTTTCCCTTCAAAGAAACCAGGGCTGGTTTGACAAATGTTGGGCGTGCAGTCATGCCCGCGACCAATTGGTTTAAGCCTCCACACCTAAAGGGGACACCTGCAGGAAAGGCGTACGGCCACACAACCTGCTCACTTGAGCAAGGATCCATTCGTGGATTTAGGCAACCATAAGGGTGCTCTATTCAGGGAACCCGTGATGACCCCTGAAGTCTTGACAATGGCTAATGTATGGATCGCAACACAGCTTGGCAGCACATGCGCCCGCACGGGTGCTGGGCTGGTGGTTGCTGGGCCTTCCTCCCAATCATACTGTCCGAAATATTTAAGGGCTGCCGCCCAGTGCCGCCGACCCGCGTTATGTTTTGACACTTTTCTGTTCGGCTGCATGGCTATGCTTTGCTTGATGCTTTGTTGGTGGCCAGCGCAATTGACTTTTGTTTCTTCCCTCAGACACCAGTAGATTGCTAGCTGACAAGTGTTTCAGAGCGCAGGAATAGGTCCGCTGGATCAAAGCCTGCTTCAAAGTGTGTCGGAGTTCTTGCCTCTCTAAGTGGCTCCTGACGTTGCTCTCTCTGCATCGGCACTCGCTTCCCCTTAGGGGAGTTGAGGGATGCCCCCACAGGGGACTCCTGCCGATGCAAGAGCTAACGCAGGTGCCACCTGGAGAGGCAAGAGGTCCGGCACACTTTGAAGCAGGCCCCCAGATCTTTTGCACCTTTTGGGTGGATGCCCGGGCTCTGTTTGGCTGCATGGCTATGCTTTGCTTGATGCTTTGTTGGTGGTTAGCGCCCCCAGATCTTTCGCACCCTTTGGGTGGATGCCCGGGCTCTGTTTGGCTGTATGGCTATGCTTTGCTTGATGCTTTGTTGGTGGCCAGCGCAATCGACTTTTGTTTCTTCCCTCAGACGCAAGTAGATTGCTAGCTGACAAGTGTTTCAGAGCGCAGGAATAGGTCCGCTGGATCAAAGGCTGTTTCAGAGTGTGCCGGAATTCTTGCCCCTTTCAGTGGCTCCTGATGTTGCTCTCTCTGCATCGGCACTCGCTTCCCCTTAGGGGAGTTGAGGGATGCCCCCACAGGGGACTCCTGCCGATGCAAGAGCTAACGCAGGTGCCACCTGGAGAGGCAAGAGCTCCGGCACACTTTGAAGCAGGCCCCCAGATCATTCGCACCTTTTGGGTGGATGCCCGGGCTCTGTTTGGCTGCATGGCTATGCTTTGCTTGATGCTTTGTTGGTGGTTAGCGTAATTGATTTTTGTTTCTTCCCTCAGACACCAGTAGATTGCCAGCTGGCACCTTTTGGGTGGATGCCCGGGCTCTGTTTGGCTGCATGGCTATTCTTTGCTTGATGCTTTGTTGGTGGTGAGATGAATTGACTTTTGTTTCTTCCCTCAGACACTAGTAGATTGCTAGCTGACAAGTGTTTCAGAGCGCAGGAATTGGTCCGCTGGATCAAAGCCTGCTTCAGCTTGGATCAAAGCCTGCTTCAAAGTGTGTCGGATCTCTTGCCTCTCTAAGTGGCTCCTGACGTTGCTCTCTCTGCATCGGCACTCGCTTCCCCTTAGGGGAGTTGAGGGATGCCCCCACAGGGGACTCCTGCCAATGCAAGAGCTAACGCAGGTGCCACCTGGAGAGGCAAGAGGTCCGGCGCACTTTGAAGCAGGCCCCCAGATCTTTTGGGTCCCATCATTCCCAAATTTCCGGGTCCCATACATCCAGAATTTTCCGGGTCCCAGAAAGTCCAAAATTTTCGGTTCCCATAAATCCCAAATCTTCCGGGTCCCATCAATCCCAAATTTACCGGGTCCCATACATCCAGAATTTTCCGGGCCCCAGAAAGTCCAAAATTTCCGGGTCCCAGAAATCTCAAATTTTCCGGGTTCCATCAATCCCAAATTTTCCGGGTCCCACACATCCAGAATTTTCCGGGCTTCAGAAATCCTAAGTTGCGCGCTTAGTTCTTTGCAGTGTTTGTTTAGTTGTTCGTTTTGTTCTTTGTTTGTTTGGTTGGTTGGTTGGTTGGATGTGGTCGTACCGTGAAGAAGTCTGTTGTAATCTTACGGGGCCTGGTGGTTTGTTTGTTTTCAGGAGCTGCCAAAATGGTGGGGCTTTGGGTTTGGTAGGGGATTTGGTACGCGTGTACGCCTGTACGCGTTCATGCCTATATGCATGTTCGCCTGCACGCATGTACGCGTGCATGGGTGTTCGCGAGTGTCGCGGTTGCCGTGCCAATGGGGAAGGCGAAAAACGTGCTATTTGGATGACTTGAAGCGTGTCATTTTTCGTGCCCCTGTGCGGGAATTGTAGCTCGTAGCATGTCAGATGTTGTTTTGCAGCGCAGGCGCAGTGTTTTGTGCGGGTAGACAGCGTCGCTGTTGCGGCAGTGCGATTTGCGCTTCAGGGGTCGTTGTTTTGAGGTGTTTTGCTTGGAATGCGCGTGCAACTGTTTGCTCGAGTGTTATTGTCGTTGGCCCCGTCGTACAGGCGGTTTGTTTTCACGACTTCAGATTTGCAAGAAATCGATCGAAATCATTCTGGCGCTGCAGTCCTGTGCCAGTTTTCTGAATGCGGCGCGCGTTGCTGCGTGATTGTGCGTGCCAGCCACGTGGCTGGCGTGTGCGCAGTGCTGGGCGGGCTCAGTTAAACGGAGGCGCTGCAGTCCTGTGCCAGTTTTCTGAATGCGGCGCGCGTTGCTGTACGGGCGCGCGTGATTGTGCGTGCTAGCCACGTGGCTGGCGTGTGCGCAGTGCTGAAGGGCATTTCTTGCATAGTGGCTTAAGGCACTTTAGAACAGAAGGCCAATCCAGTTCAGGCTGGTTTGCATCCAAGCTAAGAAGGTTGGAAGTCAGTGTGAAATGGGGAAACGTGAGGGAACCAAACTAACACGTAACATGTGTTGCTATGAATGCATTGAGTTTGGTAGGCTTGGGTATGCATTGATCATTCCTTGATGTCTTGCCATTGTGGGACTCAAGTGGCCTTGAGCCAAAACTGGCAATTTTGAGTTAACTAAGTTCAACATGCCCCTGTTGCGTCCTGGCATTGATGTGGCGGTGCACACGGAGTGCCGGATGCTGTCTACAGCGGCCGGGTTGGACTCTGGTGCAGGCCCGGGGGGACCGGGTCGCCGCTCTTCGGCTGTGGCAGTCGGTGGGGATGGTGGTGCATTTTCGTCCGGGGGACGGTTTCGAGGTTCCGGGGCTGCCCCCCATTTTGCACGTGCGCGCATGGAGGAATGCGCGTGGTTTGGAGCGGGATGATGACTTCGCCTTCATGTTCCTGTCTGAGGAGGACGCCTATGCCGAGGGGGGCACAGCGCTGGCCGAAGCATGGCTGGAAGTGGCCGGCCAGGCATACGAGCGGCTGATGCCGGCGGCTGTAGCAGTGGCGGAGGGACCGCCGGTGGGCCGCACGCTGGCCCTCAATCCCTGCTGGGCGGGCTCAGTTAAACGGAGGCGCTGCAGTCCTGTGCCAGTTTTCTGAATGCGGCGCGCGTTGCTGTACGGGCGCGCGTGATTGTGCGTGCTAGCCACGTGGCTGGCGTGTGCGCAGTGCTGAAGGGCATTTCTTGCATAGTGGCTAAAGGCACTTTAGAACAGAAGGCCAATCCAGTTCAGGCTGGTTTGCATCCAAGCTAAGAAGGTTGGAAGCAAGTGTGAAACGAGGAAACGTGAGGGAACCAAACTAACACGTGTTGCTATGAATGCATTGAGTTTGGTAGGCTTGGGTATGCATTGATCATTCCTTGATGTCTTGCCATTTTGGGACTCAAAAGTGGCCTTGAGCCAAAACTGGCAATTTTGAGTTAACTAAGTTCAACATGCCCCTGTTGCGTCCTGGCATTGATGTGGCGGTGCACACGGAGTGCCGGATGCTGTCTACAGCGGCCGGGTTGGACTTCAAGCAGCACATCATTCTGGTGCAGGCCCGGGGGGACCGGGTCGCCGCTCTTCGGCTGTGGCAGTCGGTGGGGATGGTGGTGCATTTTCGACGGTTTCGAGGTTCCGGGCCTGCCCCCCATTTTGCACGTGCGCGCATGGAGGAATGCGCGTGGTTTGGAGCGGGATGATGACTTCGCCTTCATGTTCCTGTCTGAGGAGGACGCCTATGCCGAGGGGGGCACAGCGCTGGCCGAAGCATGGCTGGAAGTGGCCGGCCAGGCATACGAGCGGCTGATGCCGGCGGCTGTAGCAGTGGCGGAGGGACCGCCGGTGGGCCGCATGCTGGCCCTCAATCCCAGAAAGGGGCGGCGAGCCCCGGCCCCGCTGGCCGTGCAGCCGGACCATCTTGCTGAGGTTCTGCGGCATGTGGTGGGCTTTCGTGCCATGAGGCTGTCCGGGGAGTTGACCCCGGCCCTCAAGAAGAAGTGGGAAGCTTCATGCAGGCGGCGAGCACAGCATCTGCTCACCTTCTCGGAGAGGGCAGCCGTCATCAATGCCCTCAAGACCCGGGCTGAGGTGCGCACGCGCATGGAAGGAAGGGGTGGTCCTCTCCCTCCCCAGCATGTGGATGTCGACTCTTTCTTTCAGTGCAGAACTTCAGCACCTGCGAGGGCTATGAAGTGCTTGGTGAAGCAGTCCAAGCTGCCGTTGGAGCTGGGGGCGATCCAGCTCTCGGCGAAGCAGCCCAGGCTGGGGAATTTGCCTGGCAGGCTGCAGTGGCGGAGCCACCCATGCTCCCCATGCTGGAGGACATGATCGTGTCCAAGTACAGGGCCAATGACCCAGTATGGTCAGCCCTGCTCGGCTGGTGGCTGACAGCCACCGGAGTTCTTTGCTACGCGCACGTCATGAGGTCATGGCCCAGGCGGTTGAGCCACTCCACTTTTCACGGACGGTGCTCCAGAGGCAAACAACGGCAGAACAGGCAGGGGTTCGACTTCTGCATCCCTGCTGTTTTCGCCTGTAGCTGGCCCTGCGGGCAGATTGCGGCGAGGTACGCCCTTTCCTTGCGCACCAAGCACAAAGTCCTTGTCATTGCCCATGCCCTACAGGCCTTTGATGCCTGGGAGGTGATCCCGCCGGAGGCAGTGGAGGCGGTTCTGCCGGCGGCGGAGAAGGCGGTTGGCGCCGCAGTTGCTCAGGACAGTGCGGCCTTATGGACCTCGCCAGCGGAGAAGGCGGACATCAAGAAGCGCCTGGTGATGTTGAAGCAGCGCCAGAGCACCACTGCAGTGCGCCAGGCCAGTGGGCGTAGGCGGGGATCGCATGTGGAGATGCCCAGCGCCATCAAGGGCAAGAAGGTGTCGCCCACGCTCCGTGATGGGGCACTGCTGTGTGCGCTGTGGCAATCCGGGGCAGGCACCAGTGTGCCATTCTCTCTCGCACGGGCCGGGTGTGTGGAGGGATTCACACAGCCGCAGAGTGCAGAGAGAAGCGCTGGGTGAATGCCGAGGTGGAGGAAACTCAGCCGATGCTGCGGAACAGGCAGCAGTAGCAGGCTTTAACCTGCTATCCGAAGCTTTTGTTGTGATTTTACAATCTGGGAACCGTAGCTGCCGTACCCTTCACACTCCTCCAGGCGCATTTGCCGCGCTAACTTGGGATATAATAAAGCTCTGTCAACATTGAAGGAAACCTCAGGAAATTCGCCAAACGGCAATTTTTGATTGAAACGGCTGAAATTTGTTGAAACGGCACTAACTTCTGCAGTTTGGCCAAAGGGCAGAAATTACGTACCCTCGGAAGATCCAGGTATGCATGTTCGCCTGCACGCATGTATGCGTGCATGGGTGTTTGCGAGTGTCGCGGTTGCCGTGCCAATGGGGAAGGCGAAAAACGTGCTATGTGGATGACTTGAAGCGTGTCATTTTTCGTGCCCCTGTGCGGGAATTGTAGCTCGTAGCATGTCAGATGTTGTTTTGCAGCGCAGGCGCAATGTTTTGTGCGGGTAGACAGCGTCGCTGTTGCGGCAGTGCGATTTGCGCTTCAGGGGTCGTTGTTTTGAGGTGTTTTGCTTGGAATGCGCGTGCAACTGTTTGCTCGAGTGTCATTGTCGTTGGCCCCGTCGTACAGGCGGTTTGTTTTCACGACTTCAGATTTGCAAGAAATCGATCGAAATCATTCTGGCGCTGCAGTCCTGTGCCAGTTTTCTGAATGCGGCGCACGTTGCTGAACGGGCGCGCGTGATTGTGCGTGCCAGCCACGTGGCTGGCGTGTGCGCAGTGCTGGGCGGGCTCAGTTAAACGGAGGCGCTGCAGTCCTGTGCCAGTTTTCTGAATGCGGCGCGCGTTGCTGTACGGGCGCGCGTGATTGTGCGTGCTAGCCACGTGGCTGGCGTGTGCGCAGTGTTGGGCGGGCTCAGTTAAACGGAGGTGCTTACGATGTGGCTGGCGTGTGTGCAGTGTTGCACGGGCGCGCGTGAGCAGGTGTGCTTACCATGTGGCTGGCGTGTGTGCAGTGCTGAGTGGGCTCAGTTAAACGGGTGTGCTTGCTATGTGGCCAACAGTTTGAAAGCAAAAAAGGAGTGGCGCTCTCGTAACACAACATGGAGTCACAATTGGCCGCCCCTGTTTAAGACAAAAGATGGAGCAACCCCAGGTTGGAACAACCAAGTCTCATGAAAGTTTATTAAAGAAGACAAGGAAAGAAGATAAGAAGAGAAGACGAGAAGAGAAGATGAGGAGAGAAGACAGAAGACGAGGAGAGAACACGAGAAGGGAAGACGTGAAGAGAAGACGCGGAGAGAAGACGAGAAAAGGAGACGAGGAGAAAAAACGGAAAGAGAAGACCAGGAGAGAAGACGAGGAGAGAAGACGAGGGGAGAAGTCGAGGAGAAAAGACGAGGTGAAGAGACGGGAAGAGAAGATGAGGAGAGAAGACGAGTTGGGAAGACGGAAAGACGAGGAGAGGGGGACAAGACGAGAAGGGAAGACGAGGAAAGAAGACGAGATGAGAAGACGAGGAGAGAAAACGGGCTGAGGAGAGAAGACGAGGAGATCAGACGAGGAGCCCAAAATTTCCAGGCCCCATAAATCCCAAATTTTCCGGATCCCATCAATTCCAAATTTTCCGGGTCCCATACATCCAGAATTTTCCGGGGTCCAGAAAGCCTAAATTGCGCGCTTGGTGCCTTGCAGTGTTTGATCAGTTGTTTGTTTTGGTCTTTGTTCGTTTGGTTGGTTGGTTGGTTGGTTGGTTGTGGTCGTACCGCGAAGAAGTTTGTTGTAATCTTACGGGGTCGGTGGTTCGTTTAGCGAACGAGCGAGCTAGCGAGCGAGTGAGCGAGGGAGTGAATCAGTGAGTGAGTTAGAGATTGAGTGAGTGAGTGAGTGAGTGAGTGAGTGAGTGAGCGAGCGAGTGAGTGAGTGAGTGGAGTGAGTGAGTGAGTGAGTCAGTGGCAGCGTTTCGCCAGTCTTTCCAGTCTGACAGTGGGACAGGGAGAGGGTAGTTGGAAGCCTGGTGGCCGAGCATCAGCTCGTGCTGTTTTGGCGTGTGGCGCGTGTGGTTGAAGGCCGCAGGAGGTGACTTTGGCTGAACGTGGCAGCGCTTCGCCCGTCTTTCTAGTCTGACAGTGGGACAGGGAGAGGGTAGTTGGAAGCCTGGTGGCCGAGCGTCAGCTCGTGCTGTCTTGGCGTGTGGCGCGTGTGGTTGAAGGCCGCAGGAGGTGACTTTGGCCGAACGACGGGGCTAAGGCAGGTGCGCGTGCAGCTGGCTGCTGAGAGATGCCGCCAGAAATTGTTCTGCGCTGTGTGGTACTGGGCGCAGGTCATGAGATTTCTCAGTGTGACTGCTGGCACGCGCGCAGGGGGCTGCAAGTTAGCACGCGAGGAATGCAAGGTTTGTAGAAAGACAAAGGCCAGCCAAGCGTCGGGCAAGCACGCGTGGCGCAAGCATGTGGGGAACGCGAAGGCTAAGAAAAGGTTAGGCCAAGGAAGAAGTTTGTGGGGGTCGCCAAGTGTGGCGCAGACATGAATGCTTGAAGCACCTGCACGAGCTGGATACAGCCACGCACAGTTGTTTATCCGGCCAAGGTGCTGGGCCACGTCCTACATTGAGGAGCGGGCTCAGTGTGAGTGCGTGAGGGAATGTTGTATACGGCGCATATGGAAGCGAGGGGAAGAGAAGAACTAATGACGTGCTGGGGCAACGCGCATGAGACTTGCGCAGACACAGATGGCAGAAGCTCGTGGAAAGGCAAGAGAAGGACATAATAAGTGGCGGGCAGACACGCATGGCACGTACGGTGGGGGCTGCAAGTATCGAGCCGAGCAGACATGCAGTGTGAGTGCGTGAGGGAATGTTGTATACGGCGCACATGGAAGCGAGGGGAAGAGAAGAACTAATGACGTGCTGGGGCAACGCGCATGAGACTTTGCGCAGACACAGATGGCAGAAGCTCGTGGGAAAGGCAAGAGAAGGACATAATAAGTGGCGGGCAGACACGCATGGCACGTACGGTGGGGGCTGCAAGTACCGAGCAGAGCAGACATGAGTGCCAGCAGCACCTGCACAAGCTGCACACAACCTCACACCTTGTGGCGTTTATCCGGCCAAGGTGGGGAATCCAAGACAAAGAGCAACCGAGTGTCGGGCAGACACGAATGGCATAAGCGCGTGAAGGTAAGAGAAAGACGCACCAAGCGTCGGACAGACACGATTGGCACGCGCCATGAGGGCTGCAAAGTAGCGCGTGGGGAGTGCAAGGCTTGTAGGAAGATAAACCTGGGGTTGAGCAGGCACGCGTGGCGCAAGCATGTGGCGAATGGAAAGGGCAAGGAAAGGTTAGAATAAGGCAGAAGTTTGCAGACACGAACGCCACAAGCAACTGGCGAATCTGTAGTGTATAGGAAGGCGCAGGGGAAGAGAAACCTCAACCAATCAATCATGTTCCGCGTAGACTGCGAGACAAGTCTATGGAGACTGTAAAGGAAGGGTGCAGAGGACAGCGCAAGCAGCCCATAGGCACGAGTGGCAGCCGCACGTGGGGACCGCAAAGCAAGTGTGAAATTGGGGCGACACGAATAAGACGTTGGGTGGATACAGAGGGCACAAGCTTGCGGGGAAGGCAAGAGAAAGACGCACCAAGCGCCGGGCAGACACGATTGGCACGCGCGCAGCGGGCTGCAAGTTAGCGCGCGGGGACTGCCAGGCTTGTAGGAAGGCAAAGGCCAGCCAAGCGTCGGGCAGGCACGCGTGGCGCAAGCATGTGGGGAACTCAAAGGGCCAGAAAAGGCTAGGCAAAGGAAGAAGTTTGTGGGGGTCGCCAAGTGTGGCGCAGACATGAATGCTTGAAGCACCTGCACGAGCTGGACACAGCCACGCACAGTTGTTTATCCGGCCAAGGTGCTGGGCCACGTCCTACATTGAGGAGCGGGCTCAGTGTGAGTGCGTGAGGGAATGTTGTATACGGCGCACATGGAAGCGAGGGGAAGAGAAGGACTAATGGCGTGCTGGGGCAACGCGCATGAGACTTTGCGCAGACACAGATGGCAGAAGCTCGTGGGAAAGGCAAGAGAAGGACATAATAAGTGGCGGGCAGACCTGCATGGCACGTACGGTGGGGGCTGCAAGTACCGAGCAGAGCAGACATGAGTGCTAGAAGCACCTGCACAAGCTGGACACAGCCTCACACCTTGTGGCGTTTATCCGGCCAAGGTGGGGAATCCAAGACAAAGAGCAACCGAGTGTCGGGCAGACACGAATGGCATAAGCGCGTGAAGGCAAGAGAAAGACGCACCAAGCGTCGGACAGACACGATTGGCACGCGCGATGAGGGCTGCAAAGTAGCATGTGGGGAGTGCAAGGCTTGTAGGAAGACAAAGGCTGGCCTGGGGTTGAGCAGGCACGCGTGGCGCAAGCATGTGGCGAATGGAAAGGGTAAGGAAAGGTTAGAATAAGGCAGAAGTTAGCAGACACGAACGCCACAAGCAACTGGCGAATCTGTAGTGTGTAGGAAGGCGCAGGGGAAGAGAAACCTCAACCAATCAATCATGTTCCGCGTAGACTGCGAGACAAGTCTATGGAGACTGAAAAGGAAGGTGCAAGACAGCGCAACACCCAATAGCAACGAGGCAGCCGCACATGTGGGAACGCAAAGTTAAAGTGAAATTGGGCGACACGAAATAAGACGTGGTGGATACAGAGGCACAAGCTTGCGGGAAGCAAGAAGAAAGACGCACCACGCGCCGGGCAGACACGATTGGCACGCGCGCAGGGGGCTGCAAGTTAGCGCGCGGGGAATGCAAGGTTTGTAGAAAGACAAAGGCCAGCCAAGCGTCGGGCAAGCACGCGTGGCGCAAGCATGTGGGGAACGCGAAGGCTAAGAAAAGGTTAGGCCAAGGAAGAAGTTTGTGGGGGTCGCCAAGTGTGGCGCAAGACCAGGAATGCCTTGAAAGGGAATGTTTGTAATACGCGCACATGGAAGAGCAACACCGAGTGCGGGTATCCCGAAGGGCATGAGCGCGTGAAAAAGGGCAAGAGAAAGTACACCACAAGCTCGGACAACACATTGGCGCGCGCGCTGAGGGCTGCAAAGTAGCTCGTGGGGAGTGCAAGGCTTGTAGGAAGACAAAGGCTGGCCTGGGGTTGAGGAGGCACGCGTGGCGCAAGCATGTGGCGAATGGAAAGGGTAAGAAAAGGTTAGAACAAGGCAGAAGTTTGAAGACACGAACGCCACAAGCAACTGGCGAATCTGTAGTGTATAGGAAGGCGCAGGGGAAGAGAAACCCTAACCAATCAATCATGTTGCGCGTAGACTGCGAGACAAGTTTGTGGAGACTGGCAGAGGACAGCGCAAGCAGCCCACAAAGCAAGTGTGAAATTGGGGCGACAGGAATAAGACGTTGAGCGCCGGGCAGACACGATTGGCACGCGCGCAGGGGGCTGCAAGTTAGCGCGCGGGGACTGCCAGGCTTGTAGGAAGGCAAAGGCCAGTCAAGCGTCGGGCCGGCACGCGTGGCGTAAGCATGTGGGGAACTCAAAGGGCCAGAAAAGGCTAGGCCAAGGAAGAAGTTTGTGGGGGTCGCCAAGTGTGGCGCAGACATGAAGGCTTGAAGCACCTGCGCAAGCTGGACACAGCCACGCACAGTTGTTTATCCGGCCAAGGTGCTGGGCCACGTCCTACACTGAGGAGCGGGCTCAGTGTGAGTGCGTGAGGGAATGTTGTATACGGCGCACATGGAAGCGAGGGGAAGAGAAGAACTAATGACGTTCTGGAGCAACGCGCATGAGACTTTGCGCAGACACAGATGGCAGAAGCTCGTGGGAAAGGCAAGAGAAGGACATAATAAGTGGCGGGCAGACACGCATGGCAAGTACGGTGGGGGCTGCAAGTACTGAGCAGAGCAGACATGAGTGCTAGAAGCACCTGCACAAGCTGCACACAGCCTCACACTTTGTGGCGTTTATCCGGCGAAGGTGGCGAATCCAAGACAAAGAGCAACTGAGTGTCGGGCAGACTCGAATGGCATAACTGCGTGAAGGCAAGAGAAAGACGCACCAAGCGTCGGTCAGACACGATTGGCACGCGCCATGAGGGCTGCAAAGTAGCACGTGGGGAGTGCAAGGCTTGTAGGAAGACAAAGGCAAGCTGGACACAGCCTCACACCTTGTGGCGTTTATCTGGCCAAGGTGGGGAAACTAAGACAAAGAGCAACCGAGTGTCGGGCAGACACGAATGGCATAAGCGCGTGGAGGCAAGAGAAAGACGCACCAAGTGTTGGACAACGCGCATGAAAGGCAAGAGAAGGATATAATAAGTGGCGGGCAGACACGCAGGGCAGGAACGGCGGGGGTTGCAAGTACCGAGCAGAGCAGACATGAGTGCCAGAAGCACCTGCACAAGCTGGACACAGCCAATCCAAGACAAAGAGCAACCAAGTGTCGGGCAGACACGAATGGCAGAAGCGCGTGAAGGCAAGAGAAAGACGCACTAAGCGTCGGACAGACACGATTGGCACGCGCGAGGAGGGCTGCAAAGTAGCACGTGGGGAGCGCAAGGCTTGTAGGAAGACAAAGGCAAGCTGGACACAGCCTCACACCTTGTGGCGTTTATCCGGCCAAGGTGGGGAAACCAAGACAAAGAGCAACCGAGTGTCGGGCAGACACGAATGGCATAAGCGCGTGAAGGCAAGAGAAAGACGCACCAAGTGTTGGACAACGCGCATGAAAGGCAAGAGAAGGATATAATACGTGGCGGGCAGACACGCAGGGCAGGAACGGCGGGGGTTGCAAGTACCGAGCAGAGCAGACATGAGTGCCAGAAGCACCTGCACAAGCTGGACACAGCCTCACACCTTGTGGCATTTATCCGCCCAAGGTGGGGAATCCAAGACAAAGAGCAACCGAGTGTCGGGCAGACACGAATGGCAGAAGCGCGTGAAGGCAAGAGAAAGACGCACTAAGCGTCGGACAGACACGATTGGCACGCGCGAGGGCTGCAAAGTAGCACGTGGGGAGTGCAAGGCTTGTAGGAAGACAAAGGCTGGCCTGGGGTAGAGCAGGCACGCGTGGCGCAAGCATGTGGCGAATGGAAAGGGTAAGGAAAGGTTAGAACAAGGCAGAAGTTTGCAGACACGACACGAACGCCACAAGCAACTAACGAATCTGTAGTGTATAGGAAGGCGCAGGGGAAGAGAAACCTCAACCAATCAACCATGTTCCGCGTAGACTGCGAGAAAGTCTACGGAGACTGTAAAGGAAGGGTGCAGAGGACAGCGCAAGCAGCCTATAGGCACGAGTGGCAGCCACACGTGGGGACCGCAAAGTAAGAGTGAAATTGGGGCGACACGAATAAGACGTTTGGGTGGATACAGAAGGCACAAGCTGTGCGGGGAATGCAAGAAAAAGAACGCAACCAATCGCCCGGCAACCGATTGGCACACCACGCGCGAGCACGGGCTGCAATTAGCGTGCGTGATGCCAGCTTGTAGAAGAACAAAGGCCAGCCAAAGCGGTCGGCAGGCACGCGTGGTAAGCATGTGGGGAACGCAAAGGGCCAGAAAAGGCTAGGCAAAGGAAGAAGTTTTGTGGGGGTCGCCGGCGCACATGGAAGCGGGGGAAGAGAAGACTAATGACGTGCTGGGGCAACGCGCATGAGACTTTGCGCAGACACAGATGGCAGAAGCTCGTGGGAAAGGCAAGAGAAGGACATAAAGTCTCCACAGACTTGTCTCGCAGTCTACGCGGAACATGATTGATT
Source organism: Effrenium voratum (assembly GCA_963377175.1). Lineage (NCBI taxonomy): Eukaryota > Dinophyceae > Suessiales > Symbiodiniaceae > Effrenium > Effrenium voratum. The sequence continues at coordinate 1,073,535 of CAUJNA010000635.1, read as the reverse complement.
GGTTAGGGTTTCTCTTCCCCTGCGCCTTCCTATACACTACAAATTCGCCAGTTGCTTGTGGCGTTCGTGTCTGCAAACTTCTGCCTTGTTCTAACAAGCCTTGCACTCCCCACGTGCTACTTTGCAGCCCTCGTCGCGCGTGCCAATCGTGTCTGTCCGACGCTTGGTGCGTCTTTCTCTTGCCTTCACGCGCTTATGCCATTCGTGTCTGCCCGACACTCGGTTGCTCTTTGTCTTGGATTCCCCACCTTGGCCGGATAAACGCCACAAGGTGTGAGGCTGTCCAACTTGTGCAGGTGCTTCTGGCACTCATGTCTGCTCAGCTCGGTACTTGCAGCCCCCCACCGTACCTGCCATGCGTGTCTGCCCGCTGTAAAGCAAGGGTGCAGAGGACAGCGCAAGCAGCCCACAAAGCAAGTGTGAAATTGGGGCGACACGAATAAGACGTTGAGCGCCGGGCAGACACGATTGGCACGCGCGCAGGGGGCTGCAAGTTAGCGCGCGGGGACTGCCAGGCTTGTAGGAAGACAAAGGCCAGCCAAGCGTCGGGCAGGCACGCGTGGCGTAAGCATGTGGGGAACTCAAAGGGCCAGAAAGAAGTTTGTGGGGGTCGCCAAGTGTGGCGCAGACATGAATGCTTCAAGCACCTGCACGAGCTGGACACAGCCACGCACAGTTGTTTATCCGGCCAAGGTGCTGGGCTATGTCCTACATTGAGGAGCGGGCCCAGTGTGAGTGCGTGAGGGAATGTTGTATACGGCGCACATGGAAGCGAGGGGAAGAGAAGAACTCATGACGTGCTGGGGCAACGCGCATGAGACTTTGCGCAGACACAGATGGCAGAAGCTCGTGGGAAAGGCAAGAGAAGGACATAATAAGTGGCAGGCAGACACGCATGGCACGTACGGTGGGGGCTGCAAGTACCGCGCAGAGCAGACATGAGTGCTAGAAGCACCTGCACAAGCTGCACACAGCCTCACACTTTGTGGCGTTTATCCGGCCAAGGTGGGGAATCCAAGACAAAGAGCACCGAGTGTCGGCAGACACAATGGGCATAAGCTCGTGAAGGCAAATGAAAGACGCACCAAGCGTCGAACAGACACGATGTCACGCGCCATGAAAGGGCCTGCAAATTAGCACGTGGAGTGCCAAAGGCTTGTAGAAGACAAAGCTGCCTGGCTTGACAGGCAACGCTGGCGCAAGCATGGTGGCTAATGAAAGGGTAAGGAAAGGGTTAACGGTTAATATTGGCTCGTTTGCAGACACGAACGCAACAAGCAACTGGCGAATCTGTAGTGTAATAGGAAGGCGCAGGGGAAGAGAAACCTCAACCAATCAATCATGTTCCGAGTAGACTGCGAGACAAGTCTATGGAGACTGTAAAGGAAGGGTGCAGAGGACAGCGCAAGCAGCCCATAGGCACGAGTGGCAGCCGCACGTGGGGAACGCAAAGTAAGAGTGAAATTGGGGCGACACGAATAAGACGTTGGGTGGATACAGAGGGCACAAGCTTGCGGGGAAGGCAAGAGAAAGACGTGCACCAAGCGCCGGGCAGACACGATTGGCACGCGCGCAGCGGGCTGCAAGTTAGCGCGCGGGGACTGCCAGGCTTGTAGGAAGACAAAGGCCAGCCAAGCGTCGGGCAGGCACGCGTGGCGTAAGCATGTGGGGAACTCAAAGGGCCAGAAAGAAGTTTGTGGGGGTCGCCAAGTGTGGCGCAGACATGAATGCTTCAAGCACCTGCACGAGCTGGACACAGCCACGCACAGTTGTTTATCCGGCCAAGGTGCTGGGCTATGTCCTACATTGAGGAGCGGGCCCAGTGTGAGTGCGTGAGGGAATGTTGTATACGGCGCACATGGAAGCGAGGGGAAGAGAAGAACTCATGACGTGCTGGGGCAACGCGCATGAGACTTTGCGCAGACACAGATGGCAGAAGCTCGTGGGAAAGGCAAGAGAAGGACATAATAAGTGGCGGGCAGACACGCATGGCACGTACGGTGGGGGCTGCAAGTACCGCGCAGAGCAGACATGAGTGCTAGAAGCACCTGCACAAGCTGCACACAGCCTCACACCTTGTGGCGTTTATCCGGCCAAGGTGGGGAATCCAAGACAAAGAGCAACCGAGTGTCGGGCAGACACGAATGGCATAAGCGCGTGAAGGCAAGAGAAAGACGCACCAAGCGTCGGACAGACACGATTGGCACGCGCCATGAGGGCTGCAAAGTAGCACGTGGGGAGTGCAAGGCTTGTAGGAAGACAAAGGCTGGCCTGGGGTTGAGCAGGCACGCGTGGCGCAAGCATGTGGCGAATGGAAAGGGTAAGGAAAGGTTAGAACAAGGCAGAAGTTTGCAGACACGAACGCCACAAGCAACTGGCGAATCTGTAGTGTATAGGAAGGCGCAGGCAGGCTTGTAGGCAGACAAAGGCCAGCCAAGCGTCGGGCAGGCAAGCGTGGCGTAAGCATGTGGGGAACTCAAAGGGCCAGAAAAGGCTAGGCCAAGGAAGAAGTTGTGGGGGTCGCCAAGTGTGGCGCAGACATGAATGCTTGAAGCACCTGCACGAGCTGGACACAGCCACGCACAGTTGTTTATCCGGCCAAGGTGCTGGGCCACGTCCTACATTGAGGAGCGGGCTCAGTGTGAGTGCGTGAGGGAATGTTGTATACGGCGCACATGGAAGCGAGGGGAAGAGAAGGACTAATGACGTGCTGGGGCAACGCGCATGAGATTTTGCGCAGACACAGATGGCAGAAGCTCGTGGGAAAGGCAAGAGAAGGACATAATAAGTGGCGGGCAGACACGCATGGCACGTACGGTGGGGGCTGCAAGTACCGAGCAGAGCAGACATGCAGTGTGAGTGCGCGAGGGAATGTTGTATACGGCGCAGATGGAGGCGAGGGGAAGAGAAGGACTAATGACGTGCTGGGGCAACGCGCATGAGACTTTGCGCAGACACAGATGGCAGAAGCTCGTGGGAAAGGCACGTGTGGCTTGCGCAGAAATAAGACCGATTCCAGGAAAAACAAGCTTATTTACCACTGCCTGAGAGTTTGGACAGCTGGGTTTGGCATGATATGCACTTTTAGGATCTGTTTGATATGTTGGCGCACGTGCTGAGTGTTTTTGTAGGCGCAGCCCGCAAAACACGTGTGTTCGTTGTTGTCGGTGGGGGGGCGGGGTCAGCTCCCGGACAAGATTTGAATGCGCGCTGACAACCGTCGCTTTTCCTGTGGGAGTTGGTCATTGGTTTCACCCGACAATTATATGACTCATATATGACTGCCACGACCAGGGCAATCGTCCAAGCTTTTATTTTTGCTCCGGGCTGTCACAAGATAATGCCCCCCCCCGTCCACCCCTGCGTTCACTATGATAAGCTATGACAAGCTATGATAAACTATGATAAGCAATAATGATGAACTCTGATGAACTATGATAAACTATGATTCTATGATAGATTATAGTAAATTAGGAAAAGGGATGATTATGAACTATGATAACTTATGATGAATTATGATATGGTGTGATGATGAACTATGATGAACTAGCCGTGGCCCATCATCGTCATCATCACGGTCATCATCATCGATGATAACCATCATCGTGCATCCTCTGCATCACCAACAGTCATGATGATAATGATGACTACGCGTGCATCCTCTGCATCACCAACAGTCATGATGATAATGATGACTACGCACCCTCTGCATCTCCAATCTCATCATCACCGTTATCATCATCGATGATAACCAGCGTCGTGCATCCTCATCGATGATAACCATCATCGTGCATCCTCTGCATCACCAACAGTCATCATGATAATGATGACTACGCACCCTCTGCATCTCCAATCGAGTCTAACGGGACTTTTGAATCATATACGTCATCGTCATCATCACGGTCATCATCATCGATGATAACCATCATCGTGCATCCTCTGCATCACCAACAGTCATGATGATAATGATGACTACGCGTGCATCCTCTGCATCACCAACAGTCATGATGATAATGATGACTACGCACCCTCTGCGTCTCCAATCTCATCATCACCGTTATCATCACCGATGATAACCATCATCGTGCATCCTCTGCATCACCAACAGTCATCATGATAATGATGACTACGCACCCTCTGCATCTCCAATCGGGTCTAACGGGACTTTTGAATCGTATATGAAAAACATAAAGATAAGGATCCTCATCATAGCCGTCGCTCATCATCGTCATCATCACGGTCATCATCATCGATGATAACCATCATCGTGCATCCTCTGCATCACCAACAGTCATGATGATAATGATGACTACGCGTGCATCCTCTGCATCACCAACAGTCATGATGATAATGATGACTACGCACCCTCTGCATCTCCAATCGGGTCTAACGGGACTTTTGAATCGTAAATGAAAAACATAAAGACAAGGATCCTCATCATAGCCGTCACTCATCATCGTCATCATCACGGTCATCATCATCGATGATAACCATCATCGTGCATCCTCTGCATCACCAACAGTCATGATGATAATGATGACTACGCGTGCATCCTCTGCATCACCAACATGATGATAATGATGACTACGCACCCTCTGCATCTCCAATCTCATCATCACCGTTATCGTCATCGATGATAACCATCATCGTGCATCCTAATCGATGATAACCATCATCGTGCATCCTCTGCATCACCAACAGTCATCATGATAATGATGACTACGCACCCTCTTGCATCTCCAATCGGGTCTAACGGGACTATTGAATCGTATATGAAAAAGATAAAGATAAGGCTCCTCATCATAGCCGTCATCATCATCGATGATAACCATCATCGTGCATCCTCTGCATCACCAACAGTCATGATGATAATGATGACTACGCGTGCATCCTCTGCATCACGCATCACCAACAGTCATGATGATAATGATGACTACGCACCCTCTGCATCTCCAATCTCATCATCACCGTTATCATCACCGATGATAACCATCATCGTAATGATGACTACGCACCCTCTGCATCTCCAATCGGGTCTAACGGGACTTTTGAATCGTATATGAAACACATAAAGATAAGGATCCTCATCATAGCCGTCGCTCATCATCGTCTTCATCACGGTCATCATCATCGATGATAACCATCATCGTGCGTCCTCATCGATGATAACCATCATCGTGCATCCTCTGCATCACCAACAGTCATGATGATAATGATGACTACGCGCCCTCTGCCTCTCCAATCGGGTCTAACGGGACTTTTGAATCGTATATGAAAAAGATAAGGATCCTCATCATAGCCGTATCCCATCATCCTCATCATCACAGTCATCAAAAAGATAAGGATCCTCATCATAGCCGTGGCCCATCATCGTCATCATCAGAACCATCATCGTGCATCCTCTGCATCACCAACAGTCATGATGATAATGATGACTACGCGTGCATCCTCTGCATCACCAACAGTCATGATGATAATGATGACTACGCACCCTCTGCATCTCCAATCTCATCATCACCGTTATCATCACCGATGATAACCATCATCGTGCATCCTCTGCATCACCAACAGTCATCATGATAATGATGACTACGCACCCTCTGCATCTCCAATCGGGTCTAACGGGACTTTTGAATCGTACATAAAGATAAGGATCCTCATCATAGCCGTCGCTCATTATCGTCATCATCACGGTCATCATCATCGATGATAACCATCATCGTGCATCCTCTGCATCACCAACAGTCATGATGATAATGATGACTACGCGTGCATCCTCTGCATCACCAACAGTCATGATGATAATGATGACTACGCACCCTCTGCATCTCCAATCTCATCATCACCGTTATCATCATCGATGATAACCATCATCGTGCATCCTCTGCATCACCAACAGTCATCATGATAATGATGATCCTCATCATAGCCGTCGCTCGTCATCGTCATCATCACGGTCATCATCATCGATGATAACCATCATCGTGCATCCTCTGCATCACCAACAGTCATGATGATAATGATGACTACGCGTGCATCCTCTGCATCACCAACAGTCATGATGATAATGATGACTACGCACTCTGCATCTCCAATCTCATCATCACCGTTATCATCATCGATGATAACCATCATCGTGCGTCCTCATCGATGATAACCATCACCACCAGTCATGATGATAATGATGACTACGCGTGCATCCTTTGCATCACCAACAGTCATGATGATAATGATGACTACGCACCCTCTGCATCTCCAATCTCATCATCACCGTTATCATCACCGATGATAACCATCATCGTGCATCCTCTGCATCACCAACAGTCATCATGATAATGATGACTACGCACCCTCTGCATCTCCAATCGGGTCTAACGGGACTATTGAATCGTATATGAAAAACATAAAGATAAGGATCCTCATCATAGCCGTCGCTCATCATCGTCATCATCACGGTCATCATCATCGATGATAACCATCATCGTGCATCCTCTGCATCACCAACAGTCATGATGATAATGATGACTACGCGTGCATCCTCTGCATCACCAACAGTCATGATGATAATGATGACTACGCACCCTCTGCATCTCCAATCTCATCATCACCGTTATCATCATCGATGATAACCATCATCGTGCATCCTCTGCATCACCAACAGTCATCATGACAATGATGACTACGCACCCTCTGCATCTCCAATCGGGTCTAACGGGACTTTTGAATCGTATATGAAAAAACATAAAGATAAGGATCCTCATCATAGCCGTCGCTCATCATCGTCATCATCACGGTCATCATCATCGATGATAACCATCATCGTGCATCCTCTGCATCACCAACAGTCATGATGATAATGATGACTACGCGTGCATCCTCTGCATCACCAACAGTCATGATGATAATGATGACTACGCACCCTCTGCATCTCCAATCTCATCATCACCGTTATCATCATCGATGGTAACCATCATCGTGCATCCTCATCGATGATAACCATCATCGTGCATCCTCTGCATCACCAACAGTCATCATGATAATGATGACTACGCACCCTCTGCATGTCCAATCGGGTCTAACGGGACTTTTGAATCGTATATGAAAAAGATAAAGATAAGGATCCTCATCATAGCCGTCGCTCATCATCATCATCGTGCATCCTCTGCATCACCAACAGTCATGATGATAATGATGACTACGCGTGCATCCTCTGCATCACCAACAGTCATGATGATAATCATGACTACGCACCCTCTGCATCTCCAATCTCATCATCACCGTTATCATCACCGATGATAACCATCATCGTGCATCCTCTGCATCACCAACAGTCATCATGATAATGATGACTACGCACCCTCTGCATCTCCAATCGGGTCTAACGGGACTTTTGAATCGTATATAAAAAACATAAAGATAAGGATCCTCATCATAGCCGTCGCTCATCATCGTCATCATCACGGTCATCATCATCGATGATAACCATCATCGTGCATCCTCTGCATCACCAACAGTCATGATGATAATGATACCTACGCGTGCATCCTCTGCATCACCAACAGTCATGATGATAATGATGACTACGCACCCTCTGCATCTCCAATCTCATCATCACCGTTATCATCATCGATGATAACCATCATCGTGCGTCCTCATCGATGATAACCATCATCGTGCATCCTCTGCATCACAAACAGTCATGATGATAATGATGACTACGCGCCCTCTGCCTCTCCAATCGGGTCTAACGGGATTTTTGAATCGTATATGAAAAAGATAAGGATCCTCATCATAGCCGTGGCCCATCATCGTCATCATCACGGTCATCAAAAAGATAAGGATCCTCATCATAGCCGTGGCCCATCATCGTCATCATCACGGTCATCATCATCGATGATAACCATCATCGTGCATCCTCTGCATCACCAACAGTCATGATGATAATGATGACTACGCGTGCATCCTCTGCATCACCAACAGTCATGATGATAATGATGACTACGCACCCTCTGCATCTCCAATCTCATCATCACCGTTATCATCACCGATGATAACCATCATCGTGCATCCTCTGCATCACCAACAGTCATCATGATAATGATGACTACGCACCCTCTGCATCTCCAATCGGGTCTAACGGGACTTTTGAATCGTATATGAAAAACATAAAGATAAGGATCCTCATCATAGCCGTCGCTCATCATCGTCATCATCACGGTCATCATCATCGATGATAACCATCATCGTGCATCCTCTGCATCACCAACAGTCATGATGATAATGGTGACCACGCGTGCGTCCTCTGCATCACCAACAGTCATGATGATCATGATGACTACGCACCCTCTGCGTCTCCAATTTCATCATCACCGCTATCATCATCGATGATAACCATCATCGTGCGTCCTCATCGATGATAACCATCATCGTGCATCCTCTGCGTCACCAACAGTCATGATGATAATGATGACTACGCGCCCTCTGCCTCTCCAATCGGGTCTAACGGGATTGTTGAATCGTATATGAAAAAGATAAGGATCCTCATCATAGCCGTAGCCCATCATCGTCATCATCACGGTCATCAAAAAGATAAGGATCCTCATCATAGCCGTGGCCCATCATCGTCATCATCACGGTCATCATCATTGATGATAACCATGATCGTGCATCCTCTACATCACCAACAGTCATGATGATAATGATGACTACGCGTGCCGCGTGCGTCCTCTGCATCACCAACAGTAATGATAATAATGATGACTACGCACCCTCTGCATCTCCAATCTCATCATCACCGTTATCATCATCGATGATAACCATCATCGTGCATCCTCTGCATCACCAACAGTCATCATGATAATGATGACTACGCACCCTCTGCATCTCCAATCGGGTCTAACGGGACTTTTGAATCGTATATGAAAAAATAAAGATAAGGATCCTCATCATAGCCGTCGCTCATCATCGTCATCATCACGGTCATCATCATCGATGATAACCATCATCGTGCATCCTCTGCATCACCAACAGTCATGATGATAATGATGACTACGCGTGCATCCTCTGCATCACCAACAGTCATGATGATAATGATGACTACGCACCCTCTGCATCTCCAATCTCATCATCACCGTTATCATCATCGATGGTAACCATCATCGTGCATCCTCATCGATGATAACCATCATCGTGCGTCCTCATCGATGATAACCATCACCACCAGTCATGATGATAATGATGACTACGCGCCCTCTGCCTCTCCAATCGGGTCTAACGGGACTTTTGAATCGTATATGAAAAAGATAAGGATCCTCATCCTAGCCGTGGCCCATCATCGTCATCATCACGGTCATCAAAAAGATAAGGATCCTCCCATCATCATCATCATCACGCTCATCATCATCGATGATAACCATCATCGTGCATCCTCTGCATCACCAACAGTCATGATGATACTGATGACTACGCGTGCATCCTCTGCATCACCAACAGTAATGATGATAATGATGACTACGCACCCTCTGCATCTCCAATCTCATCATCACCGTTATCATTATCGATGATAACCATCATCGTTATCATCATCGATGATAACCATCATCGTGCATCCTCTGCATCACCAACAGTCATGATGATAATGATGACTACGCACCCTCTGCATCTCCAATCGGGTCTAACGGGACTTTTGAATCGTATATGAAAAAGATAAGGATCGTCATCACAGCCGTCGCCCATCAGCGTCGTCATCACCGTTATCATCATCGATGATAACCATCATCGTGCATCCTCTGCATCGCCAACAGTCATGATGATAATGATGACTACGCATCCTCTGCATCTCCAATCAGGTCACAACGATTATAATGTGATGATGATGACCATGTCATCATCACCATGATGGTGGTCATTATCGTCATCATCATCATCATCATCATCATCGTCATCATCATCGTCGTCATCATCGTCATCATCATCGTCATTACTACGCATCCTCTGCATCTCCAACCGGGTCTAACAGCACGCTTGAAACGTATATGACACAGATCTGATCAGATAGGAGAAAGACAAGGATGACAACGATAATAGTAGCTCGGAAAATAACTTTCATCGTAGCATCCTCTGCATCACCAATGCTTTCTAACCCCACACTTGAAAGGTGTAGAAAGACACATCTTTGAGGTGCAAAGGATGCTACGATGACGGTATTGCTTACGCTGATAATGTTGAATGCTCGGATATGCTCATTTACCAACCCACCTTGAACTTGTGCTATCTCCAATCGGGTCTAACGGGACTTTTGAATCGTATATGAAAAAGATAAGGATCGTCATCACAGCCGTCGCCCATCAGCGTCGTCATCACCGTTATCATCATCGATGATAACCATCATCGTGCATCCTCTGCATCGCCAACAGTCATGATGATAATGATGACTACGCATCCTCTGCATCTCCAATCAGGTCACAACGATTATAATGTGATGATGATGACCATGTCATCATCACCATGATGGTGGTCATTATCGTCATCATCATCATCATCGTCATCATCATCGTCGTCATCATCGTCATCATCATCGTCATCACTACGCATCCTCTGCATCTCCAACCGGGTCTAACAGCACGCTTGAAACGTATATGACACAGATCTGATCAGATAGGAGAAAGATAAGGATGACAACAATAATAGTAGCTCGGAAAATAACTATCATCTCAGCATCCTCTGCATCACCAATGCTTTCTAACCCCACACTTGAAAGGTGTAGAAAGACACATCTTTGAGGTGCAAAGGATGCTACGATGACGGTATTGCTTACGCTGATAATGTTGAATCTTCGGATATGCTCATTTACCAACCCACCTTGGACTTGTGCTGTAACCACCCTTCCCGTGCGCCTCCCCCTTTGAGGAGAAGGGGTCGGCGGATTTTGGAGAAAAGATCCAGGGGGGAAATCGGGTAGGAATGCGGCAGGGTTTGCTCCTTCGTGATACCAGGGAACCGCTCGCCCGGCTTTTCTTCACAGCGGCCCAGTGAAAGCCGCGCCCTTCGTGGCCTTGCCGTCGTTCTCGTTGCCACGGCCTTCCGAGAGGAGCTGCCGTTGGAAGCGCGGGGCTACGCTGTGCTGATGGTCGAGTACCTCAAGGAGTCGGGGCTTCTGGAGTCGGAGCCCTCCAGTGGACAACAGATGGTCATGAACAGAGAATCACCTCAAAAGTGGTTGGTAGATATGAATCCCAACCGAATTTTGATGTCCGCCAAAGGGCCCCATTGAAATTCATAGCCAGATCAAGTTTGAGGTTCCGCGGTGGCTTCTGGCTCAGGGCTCTTTTTTGGTGGGTTCAACGGCCGCACGACAGCTTTCACACTTTTGAGCACCGTGACATTCAAAGACGCCAAAGGTTTGTGCTGGAACTCTAGAGTGGAACTAGATTCCTTGCAGCGTTGAACTGCCCCTTGTACTTGTTTGTTTTTGGGAATGTGTGCCTCCATCAGTTGCAGGAGTCGAGTCATTTGAATGTACCATGAGCCGGTGCCTCCCAAGGCTGAAGGGAGCCCGCGAACCTGCTCCAACCTTCGCTGTTGGGGTTCAACCGCAGGTCACAGTCTCACAGTTTTACAGCCCAGCACTGTGGAACAGGATCAAAGCATTGAACCTTGATTCAGAACGGATCCAACATGCCGCTTTGGACCCAACATGCCGTTATTGTTTTTGTTTGGGGGGGGGGTTGAACTATGCTGCACAAATACAGAACTGGTCCTAAAATACTGTTTTGGAAGGGAACAGGTGTTTTAAGCCCCTTACACGTGGACCCCGGCTGTTGTTCTGGGAGGTTGAAGGGAAGAACAGAGCGCCCTGGCGGCTCAGGAAGTTGGAGTGCTCCCAGAGGCGGTTCGCCTCGGGCAGGTCACCTGGCGATCGTTTCCCCCGGATTCCGTTTTTCGAGTCGGTTCCATCAGGAGAGCTGCGGTGCCAAGCGGGGCTGTGGAAGCCGCACCTCCCTGTGGGGCTTGCAGCTCCTCGGCCCTTTGCTAGTTCTATCTTGTTCTATCCGATCCGGCACTTTTTTGTTTTGTTTTTTGGGGGGGTTCCAAAGTTGCAGAGAGGGCAGAGAAGTGGGGTGCTGTTGGGCATACCTAATGGCCTTTCCGGGCATCGTGGGAACTCAGGGTCAAGCGACGGAAAGGTGGTTGGCTCCTTTAAGTGGGGATGCTCTTCATTTTTGATTTAATTGTTTGGAAATGGGGTTGTCCCCATCGGCGAGCGTTTTTTGAATTTGAAAGGCAAAGCAAGCGGACTGTTTTCAGGGGTCTGATCTTTTGCGGCACACCGACATGGGTCGAAGCAAGCCCCTTAAAAGGTCCCATTGCATCAAGAACACACTGTTTGAAGTGCTTAGTTTGACATACACAATGTTGATCCCCACCCCATTTAGATGGTTTGATGGGAAGAGCAGCATTGCCCTGTAAAGAGGATCGGTTTAGCAGCTGAGCAATTGGTTGGGGGCAGGGGGTTCATTTCAAGAACGGCCCATGAATCACCGTACCGTCCGCACGCGATGGGTTCACTAGGACAAATGGGGCACGATGGCCAATTGGAGAGCTCCAGAAATTCACACCCACCTTTTCTGAAATAGTTGTTGTTTCATAGGTCCCTGTTTAAAGGAACAGTTTGGCCCAGAGTTTTCAGGGGTCTTGGGAGCTGGCCTTTGCTTGTTCTTCGTTTACCCCGGATTCCCATGGTGGGTGGCTCGTCTTTTGGGAGGCCACCCTTTTCTGTCCAAAAGGAACATCACCAGTTTTTATTTCTCCAACACCCGACATGAAGGGTACAGCCCCATTCCTCAAAAGACATTGGCCACCTGTCCAACGCCCGTCAGGCGCCCACCCCTGTGGCCCGTGTCCACGCTCTTGCGCGCACGCGCCACGGACGGTTTGCACAAGTCAGGTTGTACGGGGTTTGCGACCTGGGTGCCCTCCCACCCACTCGTATGGGTATGACATTTCAATTGGGAACCCTTTGGTGGACATCATCTAGGTGCGGATTTATGTCCACCAATCACTTTTCAGGGTTCCCCATTAAAATTCATAGCTATATGGCACCTGACAGAGGGTCCCTTGAGGCGATTGATCTTCCAGGTACCTCAGGCTATGAGTTGGCCCCTTTTGGTATGGCAATGTAAGACCAAGCACGAGATCCGCAGTGCCGCATGTTGACGCCCAAGCAATGTGGAGCCTGATTCACAAGTTCGGCCAGTCCGCAGGATGATTTCGCGGCGGTGGCTCTGCATCTCTTGCCCTTCCTCACCACCAACGCCAAGGCGTGAGTGCTTCACACATTCCCGGCTTTGGAAGCCAGCTCGCAGCTGTCTCCCTGCAAGGATCGACTGGTTGGAGTTGTTTCTTGACTTATATTGTTATTTTGCAAGGAAGCAAGACACGCGATGCCCGGTCCTGACACATTCCCCATGTGTTGTGCCTTTGTTGGCATTGAAAGCAACTCTCTTGGTTGCCTTCCTGCTTTCCGCGCAGGAGGGTCTGGTAGTATCTGTGGCAGCTGACTGCAGCTCCGACATGAAATCGGCCCTCAGGCCTGGGATGCATGTCTTGATGTGCCATTGACTGCTCCAAAGGCAGGTGTCTGACAGGTGCTAACAGGTTCCAGGAGTCTTTTTTGCGAGCTTGGTGGATGTGTGCTTGTGGGTTCAAACATGTCCGGCAACAGCGTTTTGAGAATGTCTGGTGGCTCTCAGATCACATCAGCGCTCAATTCTCTGAGGGCGGCGTGTCAGCATTCCGCTGTGTCGCGACCCCGGAGGGTTTTTTGTCTGGGAATCAAAGGTGTACCTTCTGACCATGTCCTGTACACAAAGGGACGCTTAAAAGAGAGGTGTCCAAGCACCAACAAGTATAGAAGCATTTTCAGCAAGCAAAGCGTGTCCATCCCAGAGAAGGAACAAACCGGATGGGGACTGATCCAATGGAAAATGATATGGAAACCATCCCCAAAAAGTCCAAGCACTGGCTAGCTTGAGGCCCTGCCACGAGGAGGAGGAGAGTGCCTTCCAGCGGCGTCGTGGGGGAGCCAAAAGGATGGGGGGTGCAAGATTTTCAGGATGACCTTTACTTGGCATGCGGCTTGCCGTTTGTTTTTGGAGCAGGGCACAGTGGCTCGGGCCAGGCATGTTTGGTTGCAGTGGCTGTTAAGTTGAGGCCTATGGCGGTATTTTTGCGCAGGATTTGGTCGATGGTAGAATGATGCCCACTGCCGCCGGTACCCACCAACCCTCAGGATCAGGATATGTGTTCTCCCCCAGTTCCGAAGCAAGGCAATCCAACTTCAACGATCCTAGCTCCACCAAGAAAGCGCCCGAGGCCAAGAGAGCGAGCCATGGAACACCGTGTTCGCGGATGCCAAGCCCAGCGCAGAGGACGCGGCCTTCGCGGTTGTTTTCGCGCACCTCCGGAATCACCCTACGGGCCGAAAAGAGCAAGTGCATCTCGCGGAAGATGTGACATGAAATAGGTATCCCGAACAAATGGCATGCCCTTGGCGCCCGATTTTGCCTCCTTTGGGCAGCCAGGCGGCCCTGTGTGTCCGGGGGATCTGACCTGATTCCGACAGCGACCGAACCGGGCAGGAGCTCCCGATGGTGGACCACTTTGTTCTCAGGCGAGGCTGTCGCAAGGGCACAGAAGTCAGAAGTGGCAAGGATTGCAACCCTGGTTTCTCTTGCAAACTGTCCAAGAAAGACATGTACATATTTTCCGCCTCGAGATGGTTCTTGCGGGGTTCTCAAAGCCTTCAGGGGTCTGATTTTGACCATTCGCCAGGTTGCTGCCTATGGGCCACATCAAGTCGGCGTGCCCGAAGGATGAGGCGCCCCGAAACGAGCTGCCGGCAGTTTTCCGCCTGCATCCAAAAAAAGGGAAAAGGACTCAGCTGGGTTCCCTTTGAATTCCCTGCAAGAAGGGATCCCCCCTATGGAAGGCTTGAAGCCAAGGGTTGAGGCATGCAGGTTTTTCTCATCGTGTTTTCTCCGGCCCAACAAGGTTCAAATTGCTGCGCTGTGGTCGCAAAGCCACCGGGAACCCCGACGAAGACCCGTCAGGACTTCGTGAAGGTCTTCCAGGACTCGCCGAAGTGGCTCCGCTTTGGCTGAAGGAACCAGCGAAGGCTGAATTCAGACTCGCCCGAGTCCCGCTTTAAACTTTCGGACCTGCTGGTTGTGCGACCCAGGTGCAAGCGCTTTCAATGGGACTGCGCCACTTTGGGGTCCGACCCTCACTGTCTCAATGCGATTGGCTGAGATGTGAGCAAGGCAGCCCATGCCACTTTTGTGGGCCCATTCGCCTTTCCACCCCGCTGAAGAAAAGCTCATGTTGGCTACTTAGCGTTTTCTTGCCGAGTCTCGAGTGGAACGGCGCGGGCGCCATGCGGGCGCAAAGTCCAGTGCGCTTTGAGCACTGATGCCAACAGCGGCTCGTGGAAGTGCGCCCATGGAAAAAGGTGCATCTAACCGAAGCTTTGGAGAGCGCATGGCGATGGGTATATCTCAACTGGGAGCTGGCTTCATGTTGGCCTCCCTTGATTGCGGGGAAATCGAGTCCGCAGGCGACGCAGAAAACCGCCGAAGGGGCTGCAAAGAAGCAGAAGCTGGCGCGCCGGAGGGAGAGCTTGGCGTAATGGGAGGTCTGAACTGATTTGCCATGCGGCTGTGGCTGTCAAAAATAGGGTAACCCCCAAATAGGTTGCCGTGGTAAATAGAAACATGGACGGAAACCTGCAGTCTCCCTGGAGGTTTCATTTGACGCATACCCGTGTTTTGCAGAATTCTCTTGGTACAGCAGGTTTTCTCTGACTTTTTCGCGATTTTGTGGGTTGAAGGGGTTTGTTTGAAATTTTAAAAGGGTCAACGCAGCAGCGAACATATGCCTCTGGCGAAATCCATGACGACTGTGGGATGACACCATTTTTGCTTTACGGGGTCAAGACGGCTTCCCCGTTTGTTTAGTGACTCCTTTTCCAACGACTTCCCTTTCGAGTTGCGGAAGTAGTGAAACTACCGAACCGTGTCTTAGACAAGGTCCCCATTTGGCTGTAGGTTTCAACTGAATACATCCTTGAACATGTTTTGATGGATAGAAAGGCCTATGAGCATGACACAAAGAGTCCCAACTCCCCCCAACCACATCCCGAGGAGGGCCCGCAGCTCCCGGCTTTGGAACAAATGGCCGCGGTCTTCGCGTCGGAGGAGTACCGGAAGCTGGTGCAAGAGGCGCATTGGCGTTCTTCGGGAGAATCCAAGTAGTTGGATGCACCCTGTGAGACTGGCGCAGCCGGGGTTTGGTCCGACTCATTTCGGGAAACGGATGCTTTGTTTGAGGTCACCGGCTGCGGAGAGCTCTCTGAGCGAGTAGATCTGGCGACCCAGGCTCGAGGGTGTGGCGCTGTGGCGTGCTCTTGCTCATGCGCTGCACGGCTGCAGGTGTACACAAAGGGCTCTCACCTCTTGTGTCACGACGACGTCATCGGCACACGGAAGGTGCAGGGCAGAGTGAAAGGGTTGAACGCGTTGCCTCGGGTAGATCCAAAAATGTTGGTGAAGCCAACCGTGACTGGTGCTGCTCAATTGGGGTTGGTTGACAGCACCCATCCGTGCGCTGTGGATTCGTGGATTCTTGCCCGCAGCCCAGCTTTGGCAGCACCGCTGCCCGAAACGCTCGCCCCCTGTCGTCCTTCGGCTGGTTTTGCCATGTTGGCCTTTGTGCCCGCGGTCACCGTGCCTCGTCTCGGAAACATAAGCCCACAGATTTATCCAGAGAGAGAGGGAGGGAGGGAGAGTGGAAGGCTTCCAACATCAGCGGAATCCAGCTTGTTTTAGATGGATAGCGACCATCAGGATGATTCGTGTGGAAGGCCGGGATACCGTGACTTCCGCAAAGCTATTGACCATGGGAACTGGTCTCGGGCTGCCATCGATCTTAGAGTCGGAGCCAAGCTTCCATCTCTCCGACTCCAAGGTATCGGCTCCCCACACTCCAGCGGTACCCAGGCAGGGCTCGGAGTGCGTTGTTGGAGTCGGGAAGGCCCATGAAAGATTCATGTTGCCATCTTTTAGGGTTCTGGTTTGCTCAGGTCTTAGAATCAAAAACCGGGTTCTTCAAGCCTTGAAGGCTCGCCTCGACATCACCGGCCTCGGGCTCGGGTGAAGCGCGGTGCTTGGCGCTCGGCGTTCTGGGCCTCCTGGCAGTCTCCAGGCGTTCGCTTTCGTTCTGAGCGAAGAAAAAGGTGGACCCAAAGCGATGATTTTCTGGGTGATTCCCAGCTATCCGGTTCCTTAGCTTTTGAGCTCTTTAATTTAGCTTCTCAGTTTTTTTGTTTTTAGTGGGTTCTTGGTTGGTTTAGTTGTTGGGCTTCCATTCAACCCACAAGTTAAAAGCTTCTAGCAGGGGATCTGAGGACAAGCAACTTGTTTTTGGCGCACGTGCAGGAAAGCCACAGACCCAGGCAATAGGAACAAGTTAGGAACTCAGGCCCTGTTCAAAGGGAAAGTTATGGCTCCAAGTCACTTTGCAAAGGAATTTAGAGAAAACAAGAGGACTTGAGGAATATATTGGGCCGCTACGGCATGATTGGCGAAAGTTTCCATGGTTTTCGGGCAGCCTGAAAAAGGTTGACTTCTGGACTGGCCTTTTGGCGAAAGCGGACTTTCCCATGGTTTTTGTTCTTCCCCAATACATGGGGAGCTTATATAATGCGTGTATTGGGTTGTCTTGACTGGAACATGTTCAAGATGAGTTGCATCAAACAAATCATACGCGTGCGTTTTCATCACGGTCGAACTCTTGCTCTTCCGAAACAGACATTTGCAGGCAGCGCCCTGCGCGGGCGGCGCGGAGACAGCGTGGGTCCAAGGTGGAGGCCGAGAAACGACCGGCAACACTTGGGGGTTGAAACCCCGAAACTCGGCACGGGATGGGATGTCATCCCCATGTGAGTTCATGTGGCAAGTTTTTAGACTATGTACTGAAGTGCTACTGCTGCATGGCGAAAGGCCGCCGAAGGGAACGCGAAAGGATTGGAGATAAAACAAGACGGACAGCGCATGCATTATGTGTTTTTGATGTTCTTGCTGTTGGTGTCAAGATCTTTTTTGCATGTGTTTTTTGGTAGAGTTGCGCCCACGAAATCCGAGTTTCACCGACGAAATCCGCGAAGGAACGCGAAAGGGCAAGTTCCCAAAGTGGGGCCTAGCCCTTCGACCAGCACTAAAGTGACACTTGCAGCAGTTCTTTATCAAGTGACTCAGTTGCTTCTCAAGAAGCAGAGTAGAAAACAATTGCTCGACAACGAGCCTCTTCAAGACTGATTGAGGTCCGCGAAAGGAAGGCGAAAGGCCGGCGAAATGTTTTTTGGCAACCTCCATGTGAGGCACTTGATTCCCCAGTTAAACAGTGTGGTTCAGGGGCTATTTTGACCAACTGCCATTGGTAGGCCACGAAGGAGTTCCTTGCGTTCACTTCGGATGGTTTCAGAGATCGGTGGGTGACGCGTGAGGCATGCCGTGAGAGTTAGTTGCCAGGAGCCCTCCCATGAGGACTACGACACCTTGCTGATGAAAGCTGGCCTCCGAAACCTGCTTGGAGTTGAGGAGCCGCTCGGATGCCGACAAATTGGGTGGAGGAAGCCCCCTGCCGCCCCTGCCGGTCAATCCAAAGACAAAAATCCCGTGGATGCCTTTGCTAGCAGAAGGGAAGATGTCCAAAGTGGTTGGACCAACCCTTGGGCCAGAAGACACCAACCAAACGCCGTCCCAGTCGCCCCAGTCGCCGTCCCAGTCGCCGTCCCAGTCGCCGTCCCAGTCGCCATCCCAGTCGCCGTCCCAGTCGCCGTCCCAGTCGCCGTCCCAGTCGCCGTCCCAGTCGCCGTCCCAGTCGCCGTCCCAGTCGCCGTCCCAGTCGCCGTCCCAGTCGCCGTCCCAGTCGCCGCCCAGTCGCCGTCCCAGTCGCCGTCCCAGTCGCCGTCCCAGTCGCCGTCCGTGCCGAGAGCCTGGCCATGTTTGAACCGAGGAACCGTATGGCGCGGAAGCTGGAGGAAGCTTGCGAGGTGTGGGAGGGAAGCCAAATGGCCATCGATTGGTTGGGAACCACCGGAATGGTGGACAAACGAATCCCCAAGATGATGTCCACCAAAGGGTCCCGAGTTGAAAGTGATGCCCAAGTATGAAGAGCACTCGTAGTTTTTTTTTAACCGTCCAAAGAATGTCTTTTGACACAGCCAGGTCAGCACTGACTTGAAGCGCTGCCTCTCCGACGTGGAGGCGCATACAGCTCTGACGCTGTGCCGGAAGAGGGGCTTGTCGGAACCTCTTGGTCACCAGTCGGAAACTTTGAGAACATTCTTAACAGCGAATCTCAGGTCCTCCAAAAGGCGAATCGCTTCTTCCCAGATGTTTTGGTGCGTTTCAATCAGTTCATTTTGTGGTGTCTTCGGTTTTGACGCCAGGCTTGCAGCGCTTGTCTCTCATTTTCGAGTTGTGATTTGGTGAGTGGCCCAATGTCGTTCCCTCACTTGATGAGATGACTGTGAATAGCTGTTGCTCATGCATCCCAAAGCCTGATAGATCCCGTGCCAGATGCTTGGGCCCCTTTTGACCTCTCAAAAGTCGCGCGGTGTCCGGGAAACGTTGAAGTCAGACTGCAACGAGATCACGCCCATTTTTTTTCAGTCTTGCTTCTAATGGGTGGTCAGCAAGAAAACAGGGTCCGGGCAGGAATCCAAGGCGTGAAACAAGTTGACAGATCAGATGCTACTATGTCAATCACATCAGCAACTCTTGTTCCGGAGGTGAAGCACAAGATTGCCAAGGACGAGGCTCGTCTCGTTGAAGCCACGCGCAAAACCGCGCTTGTCGTGTTTCGTTTGAGGTGGACGAGCTCACCACTCGCCTCGCCGCAGTCCAGGCGGATCGATGATTCGGACCCCGACACCCGAAATTTCAAGTCCTAACTGGAAGGGACCCCAGCCTAGATCTTTGTGGGACTTCAATACTACACCAAGGAACATGTGTCACATCCTGATATCTTGCATCCTTGTCCTTGACTAGAATGATCCAAGGATAATGTTCGAGGCAGACCGTGACACCGGCCGGGGCAACGCTTTTCAGGCGGACAACGACTCTTTGCGCGGCGAGCTGGCGGAGCTCAACGAGAAGGCGAGTAAAACCTCCAACTGCAAACTCAAGTACCACTGTTAGAAGGGCGCCATTTTGCCCCCATTTCCACTGGCAGTGCAAGGCGTTCGGACTTTGGATGCGTGTGAATTCTGAGGCAGAAGGAAACGCGACCGGGGTCACAGGGTGTTTTGGGGTCATGCGGTCATGTTGAGACCTCGGAGGTGAAAGCCTCCAAGGAGGCCAACGAGGCCATCAAGGCGGCCAGATGTGCAAATGAGGTTTGGACCCTTTGAAACCAATCTGAACTCGTTGCCAGTTTGGAGACATCCACTCGTTTTTGTTTTGGCCACATTCCGAAACGGTTGGTGTTCCTTTCTTAGTGAGTGGAGGTCGAGCACTCCCATCTCACCTGCTGAAGCGCTTTCGAAGCTCATCAATATGCCCAGACGTCCCCTCCTTCTCTGGGAACATTCAGTTGTATATGAGCAACGGTCAATTACTCACGGGTCATTTGCTGGTACAAAGGGGGGCAAATTGAGTAAGCTGATGAATACTCTTTGCGTTTACACCTGTCGCTCTTGCAGTGTTTTTGAGAAGCTACGACTTTGCTTTTCCAATTTTGGTACTAGTCACATGGCCTGGTTTCTGGTGTTGCTCGGGGCCACAGCCCACCTACGCGGCGTTTGGAAAAATCGACCGGGAGTCACTTTGGAGAGGCCGCCTCTGGGGAGTGGCTTCCTTTCAGCCAGATGACTGGCAAAGCAGCTGCACCGGGAAATGTGTTGAAAGGGAGGGTCCAAACACAAGGCTCCCGTCTTTGACACACGCCGCATTGACAACTGAAGAAACGCCCTGGTAGTCCATATGAGTTTGCAGAGGGCAGTGAGTTTCCCAATGTGGTGGCCTTTTCTTCCAACCTCCGTTTTCTCTGACCATAAGCCAACAGGAGGTCTCAAATCAGTTCCGCCTTTGTCTTTCTGTTTTTTGTTAAGGGGTGGGGGCAGGGGGGACCCGGTGTTTTCTTTTCTCCTAGGGCTGGTTGTTTTACATGTTTTACGGAGGGGACTTTTTGTGGAGGGGTATTAACCAGGCTCCCGCCTGCTGCCGCCGACCCTCGGCGCATTAAGGGAAAAGTGACAAGGACCGGTCCTGAAACACGTCCGCAAACCCAGGGACCACTTATAAGATTTTCTACGACCACAAACAAGGATTATCGGAAAAGTCAGAAATATGGCAGCTAGTCCGTTAATTGCCGCTTGGGCCGGCTTGCCCCCAAGTCACTTCGAGTTGGCCCGGGAGCAGTCGCCTGTCCCGGGTCGCCCTGAAACTGGCCCTCCCGAAACTGCCCCGGCGACAGTGGCCCTAGTGGCCCTGGACCGGTCGCCGGCAGTAGATCCAGGGATCCTCTACTACCACAAGGATTAGCGGAAAAGTCAGACAGGCGGCAGCTCGTCCGTCAATGACCGCGCGGGCCGGCTCGCGCCCAAGTCACGTTGAGCTGGTCCTAGAAACAAGGCCGTCGGTGCCCCTCAACCGGTCGCAGGGAGGGACTGGGACTTGGGACCCTGTCCGGTCCTGAAACATGGGTGCCAGTCCGGAAACAGCGACACTGAAAAAACAGGTGTCTGGAGCTGTTTGAGGTGGCACCGGGTTTCTGCAGCGGTTTGAAGCGGGATCCGATACCAGCGGCTGGGACCGGACCAGTCCTGCTGGCCGGCGGCTGGGACCAGTCCCAGGACCGGTCCCAGGACTGGTCCCAGGACCGGTCCCAGGACTGGTCGCAGGACCGGTCCTGGGACTGGTCCTCCTAAACGTCCCAGGACCAGTTTTACCGGTCCTGGGAATCCACTTTTTGTTCGGGAGCATCATTGATTCCAATCACTTCCAGTTGCATCCCACGCCGGTCCCCTCTGCAGGAGGCTGGGACGGGAGGCAGAGGGTCGGAGGATTTTTGTTCGTTTCTGTTTTTCGGCTTCTGGCCGTCTGGGCTTTTCGGCTTTTTGCTGGTTTATGCGGCTTTTGGTGGCTTTTTGGCTTTTCGCATCCTCTGCATTCTTGGTTCCTCTTCGGCAGGTGGCGTTTTGGCTTTTGCGGCTTTCCGCTGGTTTATGCGGCTTTTGGCGGCTTTTGGCGGCTTTGGCTTTTCGCATCCTTCGGGCTTTTGGGCTTTTGCGCCCTTTCATTGGTTTTTGGCTTCCCGCATGTCGTATTTTGCAGCATTTTCTCGCGAAATTGGACGCTCGAAAAAGTGATGATTCAAACAGGGGTGCAATTCAATCTCTGCAAGAAATCTAAAAAGTAACGGGGGGGAGGCGGCCACCCCCCCCCCATGATGTTTGAAGAAGAGTTGATTCAAATAGGGGTGCAATTACTCTGCAAACAATCTAAACAGTAGCGGGTGGGTTGGGGGGGGGGGTCCCCCCCATGATGTCCGAAGAAGTGATGATTCAAATAGGGTGGTGGTGATGCTGATGATTTTAGGTAATCTGTGTAATCCATGTATGTCTGTATGTATGCATTTCTTCGAACATCATAGGGGAAGCCACCCTCGCCAACCCTCCCGCTGCCTTTTAAATTCTATCGCACCCTTCCTTGAATCATTGCACCCCTACTTGAATCTTCACTTCTTCCGACATCATGGGGGGGGCTGCCCCCCGCCCCAACCCCCCCGCTACGTTTTAGATTTTCTATAGAGATTTAATTGCACCCTAGGTGAATCATCAATTCTTCGAACATCATGGGGGGGGCTGCCGCCCCCCCCCCAGCCCCCCCGCTAGTTTGTAGACTTGATTTAATTGCATCCCTATTCGAATCATCACTTCTGCGACCATCATGGGGGGGGGGGGCCCAACCCTCCGTTTTTTTGTTTTACTGGGATTGAAACACCCTCCTGTTTGAATCATCATTTTTTGACCCCACAATTTGTTGGTGATGCTAGGGATGTTGGTCGGACATGCGGGGGATGTTGAAAACGATGCTGGGGATGTTGGCGGGCTAGTGTAATGCGTCAATTTCGGCAGAAAATGCTGTAAAATACGACATTTTACTGGCCCGGACGAAAAAAACAACAACACAAAAATCCCAAAATAAATCCGCACCCTTGTCTTACTGGGGCGGGTCTTGGGAAGGTTTGGGGTTGATTTGGGCGAAGCGAAGGGCTGACATCCAGGCTTCTGTTGGGCGGGTTTAGGGTTGACATTGACTGGGTTTTGGTTGGTTTGGAGCTGATTTGTGTTTGGTGCGCTGCTGGTTTAGCAGTCGCTTTAGGGTTGCTCTAGGTGTTGCTAAGTGAGTTTTGGTCTGGTTTAGGATCCGTTTTGGGGTGTTGCCCCAAACCACCAAAACTGGCCCACAACTCACTTAACCACACCCTAGAGCAACCCTAAAGCGACTGCTAAACCCGCCGCGCACCAAACACAAATCAGCTCCAAACCAAACCAAAACCCACTCAAAGTCAACCCTAAACCCGCCCAACAGCAGCCTGGATGTCAGCCCTTCGCTTCGCCCAAATCAACCCCAAACCACCCCAAGACCCACCCTCATAGCCAAATCCCACTGCCACCAATAGGCAATCCCAGGTCCAAGTAATGCTGGTGATGCTGGGGATGTTGCCAGCCCTGCAGAAAACCAGCCCAGGAAACACCAGCCCTACTCGTAGTTTTGCGGTGCAGGGGGAGCAAATCAGCAGCCATTCCCCAAGCAAACACGCCTTCAAATGTAACCAGAGACGCCCTTGTTGCTCGAAGGGTGCAGGACAGACCTGTTAAGGGCATCAGGTCTCTGCTGTGCGTCGTTTTGAGGGCACCCTTTTTGGGGTTGGTTTAAGGGGACACCAAAAGGAAATCCACAACCCTCCCTATCTCGACACATATCCAACTGGGTTGGCAGGCAAAGAACTCCGAGCAGTGGGTGGCCCAGAAGGACGCGGAGAACGAGCGGGACAAGGCGAAGCCAAGCGGTGGATGCTGGTGGGGATGGAGTGGGGATAGAGTGGGTGTAAGGGTGAGGGAAACCCACAAAAAGCAGTTGAAACTGTGTTTTTTACATGTCTAAGTGTCTTGGCCCAACACTGGGTGGCGGTGGTGGAGCGCGTTCCCTCCCAGATAGATGAGCTTCTCAGCTGGCGCTTATTTGAACCGCTCCCACGGCACTGGTTTAACGCTTTTCCTTGCCGACCCATTTGTGACCACCTTAAGCAACCCGAATCAACTCTGAATCAGAGCTAAAAGGTGATGCTGCTAATGCGGGCTTACTGTGATGGACTAGCACCAAACTGGACCAAAGGATGCGGTCATACAACGTGTCAACCATTGCGTAATGATATCGTATGTAATACATACATGTATATATTTATAATATATTACATATATATATATATATTTATATATAGTATGTATGTGTATGTACAATAGATGTTGGCCCTCGGCCACTTGGGCCCAACTGGTTTCGGCGATCGCTCACCGGTGCCCTTTCCCAAAGGCGCTTCTGGATCTGAAGAAGGTCAAGGACGAGGCCGAAGCAGCGCAGATCAAGGCGGAGAGCCAGGCGTGCACCGGGACATGGTCTTGTGAGAAACCAGCAGGCATTCGACGGGCCAAATCCCCTGAGTTGGGCATTTGGAATCCTAAACTTCCTGAATTGCGTGCATTTTGTTTTAACATTCCTTTGAAATTCGATGGTTGGTTGCTCCTGTTCTTTTGTTCTTTTCGGTTGTGCCCATGTCGATGTGTCTGAACTGTTGGCGAGTTTGCGCAGGTGAAGTCTGCGAAGAAAGAGATCGAGGCCCTCCGTGCCGAGCTCAAGGAACTGCAGGCGGGGGGTTGTTGGGTTGTTGGACATGACGTGGTACATCCCAAGTTAGTTGTCGGGTTTTCCCTTGAAAGACTTGCCACTTTTGGGGGGGTTTGGAAGTTTCCCATGTTGCCACTCTGAGTGAGTGGCCAAGGAAGCCAGTTTGGGAATAACGAGGCGCTGAAAGGTAGTCACAAGTCACAAGCCTCAAAGAATGATTTGGATAGTTTTGCAAATCAAACATGACGGAAGTTTAAAACCAGGCAGAAGGATAAAGACGATTTGGCCACCCAGTCCGTTTCGGAGCGTCAAAATCAGGATCATACTGAAAGAATCCAACAAGGGGGGGCCGATCCTCCGCTTGTTTTGACCCAGACACTGTGGTTTCACCTCAAGGCCCTTCTCTGCGGCCCCACACCCCATCCTGCGATAAAGCTCAAGGGAATCCTGGCCGAGTTTGGATTTGGGTGTTTGCTACCAGTGACGAGCCCCCCTTTGTTGTGGCCGCGATTCACCGGGTCTCCCACGTTGACCTTGCACCGGCCTTGGGCCAGCCTTGTTTCTTTCGCTACACTTGGCAGTTTTGGGATTCCTTCTTTCAAGCAAAGGGACAGGTTTTTCCAACCCTCAACCTGGTAATTTGCCTCCATGTTTCCACTAGTCTTGGGGTCAGCAAGGAAAATGGGTCAACCAAAATGAGTGGTCCCCCCAGCCCGGAACTCCCCTGACGATTTGGACCCGCACCAGGCAAAGAAGAAGGCTGTCAAGGCATTCCGGGCATGGGAGGGGCTGGACGGGGTAGAGCCTCGGAGGCGTTTTGCCCCAGATGGCTGAAAGCTTAAAGGGGTTTTAAAAGAGGGCAAGGCTGTGAGCACAGGCCAGGTTGGCGCTGTTTGGGGTGCGCTTGGCTGTTTTGCGATGTGGTGTCAGGTGCCGTTTGGCGTGCTCAAGGTGCGGTGGCAGTTGCTGGTGTTGCTTGGTTGGCGATGCAGTGAGGCTGCCGTTTGGTATGCTGGTTGCTGGCAAGGCTTACTGAACGATGCAGGTAGGGTGCTGGGTGCTGGCGAGCGTGCTGGTCAGGGTGCTGTTGCGTGTGCTGGTCAAAGCGTGTTTTCGGGTGCTCAAGGCGCTGTGGGGGTTGCTGGCGGCTTCTGCTTGGCTGAGTGCTTGTTTGGCGGTTTTGGGTGCTGGTCAGGACTGTTGTAATCTCCCATGCTATCTGGGGTCTATGCTGGTGTATGTTTTTCTTGTTTTGTTTTTTGTTTTCCCCCCCCCCCCCCCGATTCAGGCGGTAAAGCGGATCTTCTTCCTTTCGTGAAGATCACAAGAGTTCTTTTTGGCATCTTCGCCTGGGACGTTGACCCCAAAGGCCATCATTTTCATGGCTCATCCATCTCAAAGTTGCTACCATTTGCCTCAGACCTTGCCTGGATGATGGAAATCCCGTTAGGAAAGGATTGGCAGACAACTGGCGTCTTCGGATCCGTTCGGGTTTTCAACATCACCTTGGCCAATGTAGACGTGAGTGTCCTTTCGTCGGTCAAAACTGGCTATATGGGGGTTGCTTGCACAAAGTGGGAGACTCGTGCAGGCCTGAGATGTGGACCACTCAGCGCGCCGGGCTTGGAGCTGTGGCTTCGCCCTTTCTGACAAATTCACTGGCCATTCGTTCGGAGAAGGACCCGGTCCCATTTTGCCTGGCCACGGCCAAAGTTGGGACTTTCCAGGTGTGCCACCCCGGGAAACTTGCATCAAGGGCTTCCCTTGATGTCACACTCTCAAGGTGTTCCTTCATTTTGAGGCCCTATCGCTAGGTTTTGGACCCGGGCTGTCCTGTTCAAGCGTCCTTATCGAGCAAATAAACCTTCAAAAGTGTAGGATTCCTTTTTTTAGTACACATCTTGTGCCACGTGGCACAAGGGCAGCCGATCTAGCGCTGGCCTGCCAAAAAGCAGGGTCGAAGCTAACAAGGTCTCTAATGTTGACAGTTCGCACTTTCCATTTGCTGTCATTGTTCAGCACTTTACCCGATCCTATGTAAATGGGGCACAGCCCATGATTTACTGTGCATTAATGGCGAACGCGACGGAGTACACTCAACCAATATGCAACAAAGGGGACTCGTTCTTTTTCGTGTGTATGTATGTATGGGTGGGTGGGATGGGGTGGGCTTGGGGGGGGAAGGAAGTGCAAAAGCCTGCCGGTACCTGGGCAAGTTGGAGTTGCATATTGCATGTATCCTGATTTGCACAGAGTGCATTCTTCCAAGCATCTTCAGAATGGAAGGTGGCTGAATGATCGGCACATCCCAGGCGCGTTTCCATCCTGAGTGGCTGGGCGGGCATGACAGTGCGCACAGCTTGAAGCTAAATCGCAGGCAGCACATGCCTGGCCCTCCGTTCCCAGACATGCTCTCAGAAAGCGAGCTGCTCATGCTATTCCCTTCTACCTGTTGCAAAAACAGATCCAGCTTGTGGCGTGGTTATGGATTCAATTTGGTACATCCCCGGTTCTCTGTTCAAACCTTGCCCAGCGGGTATCTCAACTCTATGCACAACAGCCCTCCCGTCGGAGCAAGCGGTTTCTTGCTGTCAACCGAAAATCTGGGAGCGGAGAGTTCTCCTTAGTCACACTTTTATCAAGACATTTCAGTCATTTCAGTAATGCTTGCACGAAAAAGGGCGCGGAAGCAGGGAATGAGTCGACCGTGCTCTGCCATAGCGAGGGGCTGAGTAGCTGGAATGAATCATACTGCTAAGGGTGTGGTCTGTTGGTTGGGCCGGGGGGAGCTTTTGTTGTTGTGTGGAGGTTATGTTGCAGCTTGCCACACCCTAAAACATCATATCACCCCACAGAAGGTGGCTTGCAAAGGCGCATGTCCACCATACCAGGGGTTAGGTCGGGCGAAGACGCGGGGCTGCGAGGTTTCCTTCATCTACTACATGACGGATCCGGAGGAGGACTGTGCTTTGCTCCCTGCTGCCCAACATGCCAGTCTCGTTCCCCACGTGAAAAAAGTGCAGGCAACCGGCCACTTTAGGCAATGTTTGCAGATGGGGCGGCGAGCGCATGCCCGCAGCTAGACGGCTCCAGCAGCCACAACACGAACTCATTTCACTGCCTTCATGCTGGTTTCTGCGGTCCAACTCTTTTTGCCACATGTTTCAATGAGTTCATGTCTGAACACTGCCGGCTTGAACATGTTTGAACAGGCGCGGCCAACTCCGCTTTGGTGGCCATCATGTGTTGAGAACGAGCAATGGGATGCTCAGATGCCAAGTTTAGAGCAAGCCCTGGCTGTCGCGTTGAACTTTGAACCTGCGGACTCGCCTGGCACAAAGTGGCCATGGGCAAGCGCCGGCTACGCCCTGTGCAGATCACCAGGCGAGTTCTTCCGTGGTCATTGAGTGACAGGCTTCAGGCTTTTGGGTTGCCATTGCAGACTTGACAAGCTTGAGGCGATATTCAGTGGGGGACTTTGATGTCTTGGTCAAGTGCGACTTGGACTTGCCCCACCCAAACCCCGAAGCCCCAACCCCTAAGCCCTAGGCTTATGCACCAAAAACATTAAATGCGAAACCCTAAGCACCAACCCATACCTAAAAACACTTAAGGAAACGGAAGCTTACACGTAGAACCCTGCATTGGAACCTGAGCCCTAAACCAAAACCGAAGGCCTACCCTAAACCTACACCCGGCCTGGGAACCCTAAGCCACACTGGACCAGACACTCCGGATCCCGTGCACCTTCGCGCCGGAAGCGCGTGCACTTGACGGGTTCGGCACGACTGGACGGACCAACCAAATTGAGTAGACCGGCCTCACTCCGTCGCTTGCTCACGTTTGCCAGGGGCAGCTTGCCACAAGGATGCTTGGACATGCCGACTGGAGATGGTCTTTTTCCAACAGGACTGGAGGGGACTCTGATCCACGATTCGAAGTGAAGATCCGCCGAAACGGGACAGTTTCTCTGCGTCAAGATTCGGGGCGGACACGAACACCATTGGCAGGCCATCTTGAAATAAGATTAGGGCAAGGGTGACAAGGAATTCCATGGTTTGTGGAGACTTGATACATGGAAGTGGGACCCCGCCCCTCTCTAAGGCAAGGGCTATACTGGCGGATCTGTGGATGTCAAGACATGAGGAAGAGGAGTTAAGCAAGTCACCTGTGTGCAGGAACCACACTGCAACGAACCGAGCTGCTGGCCTTAAATTGAAGCTTTCATCCTTCACTCGGACTCCGCTGGTGTTTCCGAACACATGCTTGAGCCTGAAAGACTATCCGACTTCTTCATTTTGAGGCCGAGCCACACATTTGTTTGTCTGAAATTTAGACCCCAAATTGGTTGGGCTCCTTTCGCTTCCGCCTTTTTGAGCCCAAAAGGGAAAGTCCTCATAGACTCAGAGCCGAAGCCGAGGTTCGTCTACCGGAGCCTTCGGCCGGAGCCGCCGGCCGGGTGCCACGCCGGCTCCGCAGCCGTGCAGAGCAAGGCGCGCTTCGAGAGACGCGCGGGAAACGGGGCGCGCCACCCGCCGCAGATTTGTGGCACTTTTGCAGCCTCTTTCAGCGGTCTGGCAAGCTCTTGCGGTTCCGATGGCTCTGAAAGAGACTGGTGGATTGCTTATGGCCAGGCATCCACACCCTGAGTCATTTCACCGCTAGCACGTGGCCGTCAGTTGCAGCCCAAGTTCACCCTCTTCGACTGGCAAACAGCGCAGTCCGCGAAGGCAGACGGGGCGGGGGGCAAAGTGGGTGTCCCTGTTGGCTTCGAAGCCAGCAGCATTTTGAGACACAGCCATTTGTTGCCGGACTCTAAGTGGCAAGGAGCTGCCAAGCTCATAATTACCCCCCCCCCCGAACCGTGCCATGGTACGGTGGACCCTATCGACCAAAAAAGAAAATTGCTTTTTGTGGTTGTTGGGGATGGTCAGAAGCGCACTTTTTCAGGATGGGACTTTTATTGGCACCACGAGCATGTAAGCCTTTGTCAAAGCACAAGGGGTCGCAAGCAGTGCAGGATGGTCATCAAGCCAATGATTTTGCGACGCTTTCGCCGATGATTCTTGTCAAGGTGGGTCCGTTGGCCACCGCCTCAGATCCCTTGCCCATCGATGAAAGTTGACAGGGAGGTCATGGTCTCGTGCGGGCTCATGTTCATTTGCAGGTCACTTGTTCTCCATGGATTCGCTGGGGATTCGACTGGGGGGAAGCCCAACCAGGAGCCTCCGCCCTCGGCCGAGAGTAGCACCAGCGCGGCGACCGCGTCGGCCGCGTCGGCCGCGTCGAGCGCGTCGAGCGCGGCTACGGGCAGCACGGCGCTGCGCTCTGTGGGCGCGCAGGTGCCGGTGAAAGGTTGGCTCAAAGCGAATCTCCTTTTCAATGGGAACCTGCCCATGTCGTCTTGAAGGTTTGTTGCATGCCCAAATGGGCGCTTTCTAAATCGGGGAGCCCTAAACGCGGCAGCAGTCCCTTCAAAAGCCGAGACTACTGTTGCCATTGGATGCCAGCTTTCCAGGTCAGCTAGGGGAGCTGCCCTTGAGCCCTTTGGTTCCGGAGAACAGCCATGGGGTTTGGGATGCCATGGCCCAATTCGGTCGACCGACCGCCCGCCATCCCATTCGTTTCAGCGTCTGGCCAGGTGCTCCGCACACCCAGGTTGGCGAGCACCGGGCACGTGGATGCGCCGACTCCGGATGGGCGCGCGCATGCGGGCTCCGGGGTACGCCTGAGGTAGATAGGGAAGAGCCATGGCATCTACATCAAAACTGTTAGTGTGCGGGCAGAGTGAGCAAATTGCCTAAGGAACTATGTGCGAAATGTCAAGCCCAAGCGTGCGTCTTTTGTGCTTGGCTCACCTTCAAAGCGGAATGCGAAAACGTAATCCGCGCAGTCCTGCCGTGAACTGAAGCGGCGAGATGCAAATTGAGAGAAAAGGCGTGCTGAGGGCTTTTGCAGCCTACGGGAGCTTCTCGAGACCGGGAGCTTGGAAACGCAGCCTCTGTTTTCGGCTTTGCAAACCGTAGCTTGTGGAGCGGTGTTGCTAGACAGCTGACGTGTAGTGCACTTGTGCAGTACGATCGGAAACGAGAACCACAGATTGATAGCTAGTTTTGGCAGAATTTTAGCCTTTCTTGCGAAGCCACATATCTCTTCCGCAAAAGGGCAAAGTCACATTAGTTTTACAATGGCGCATTTCTTGGCTGTTTGATCAGGTTTTAGTCTATATGCGCCATGGTCAAAAGACCCGTTGATGGGTTGGTACAGATGATCATAAACCCGTCAGAACGGATTTGAGACAGCAAATTTGAGGGTTCCCATTCAGAACCATGGTCACGGCCTATATCAGGAGTTTTGACACGGCTCGCATATTAAATGGGCACATATACTGAACCCTGAAGGTCCGAACACTTAGCAGCATCAGTTGGGTCTGTCTCAGAATAGAAGAATCCAAACACGAGAGGTTTCCTTTTGGTTTCTGTTTTGTGCCAGCCCAACAACCAAGGCTCATTTTCCCTTGGGTGGTTTGCAGGAACTGGACCCCTCGACATGGAGGACGACGGCCCTATTGGAACACTTGTCTATATTTCCCTTACGGTGAACCATGTGGTTTGAACCTCAAACATCCATACAGCTGGAGCTCAACTTTCCCTCGAGTGGTTTGCAGGACCACCCTAAGCCTCCCTTTGGCTGGAACTTGCTCTTGTTTAACCCGTGCAGTGAACCATGTCTACTTCCACTTTTGTACCCCGTGTGTGTGTGTGTGTGTGTGTGTGTGTGTGTGTGTGTGTGTGTGTGTGTGTGTGTGTGTGTGTGTGTGTGTGTGTGTGTGTGTGTGTGTGTGTGTGTGTGTGTCTGCGTGTCTGTGTGTCTGTGTGTCTGTGTTTCTGTATTTCTGTGTTTCTGTATTTCTGTGTTTCTGGGTTGAGTGGGATGGTTGCGAGGATTCACAGCCAAGGAACTCAACGTCCGGCAATCGAATGAATGGTCTGTTTTCATGGACCACTGGAGTCTGTTGCCTGCGAGGAGTGGTCCAGCGCCGAAGGTGGCGCCCTGGAGCTGTACCCGCACGGTGCTCGGTACCGGGGGGATCGGGGATCGTGAGGGGGGGGGCCCTGCCAATGGGCATGAAGGAAAGGCCAGTGTCACCTAAGTGGACAGTTCCCATAGTCCATGCCAAACGGGCTTTTTGGGGAGCCAGCTCTTTTTCAACTTTGTTTTTGGGCGACGGACTTTAGACTTGGGTGCCATGTGATGGCGTGTGGCCCGGTCTGAGGATGGGGGCCTCTCTTTGTTCTTTTGCCCAAAACCGGAAGCAATTAGAAGAGTCGCAGGGCTTTCCACTTAAGTTCTCAGGGCCTTGAGAAGGCCGATTTGCCTGGGGTGGAAAGTGGTAGCTCAAAAGTCGCGTTAGGTTGTCCCTCGGGCCTCAAAGCTTCGGATGGAAGACTTGGACGGCATTAGGCCATGTCCCTAGGATTCTTCGGCCGGGTCCCTCAAATTCATTTGGAACTTGGCAAGATTGCTCGCATTGGGCAATTCAGTCACTGATCCCATGTTTCCACCCGGTTTGTGGACAATGGATGCGAGAGCGTCAAACACGGGGGTTGTTCAATCATGTTCCCGGAAGCTGAGAACAGACAAGTACCTCTGCATTTCAGGTCGGAGCCCTCAGGCGAGAGGATTCGTTCGGTGCAGTGTCGGCCCAGTGTCATTCAAAAACGCAAGGTAAAAGAGAGCCTTAGCCTCACCCCATCTCACCCGTCCCCCCCCAAAAAAACCCAAAAAAACAAACAAACAAAAAACAAAACCAAACAAAACGCAGCAACACACTGTCTAGTTTTTTTTGCCATCCAACAAGACTCTAAGGCCTGATGAATTGCTTTTGTTGGAGGCGTCAGCGGGAGGTACTGTAGGGCCGGGAAGGGGATCCCACCGCATGTCCCTATGAGGTCAAAGCACAAAGATCCTCTTTTCGGCCATCTCAAGGTACACGGAAGCTTTCATGTGGACCCTTCCAAGGGTTTTCGTTGCTTTTCTTTTTTCTTTTCTAGGAGCAGGTGTTGAGTTCGACATCTTAAACAGTTGAGTTGCTAAAGTCATTGGGTTTCTGTGCTTCTGGGTTGAGCAACTTGCGCGCGATTCCCACTGTCCCCACTGGGAACGGGCTCTAGGTAATCGGCCCTGGAAGATGGTTGAGCTGAACTCCAGTCTGACTTTGTGAAACGACCCAGGAGGTGTAGCTGAATGCCAATTTCAGATCACACCCCGCAGTGTGTGTGTGTGTGTGTTGTGTCTCCACTTGTTAGAATGGCTCCATGACTTTTTGGGGGGCCCATCCCCCAAGTTTGCCAGCTTTTCTCTTGAACAAAAAAGCTGGCTTCCGCAGCCGGTGGGGCTCGCAGATATTGTCGTGGCCCGCCAGCCTTTTGAATGCAATGGAAAAGCCGAAGCTACAAACTTTCTTTCTGCAGCGCGGGAGCAAGCCGAGTAAGCAGTGCCAGGACATCACTGGATCTTCCTCAAACCAAACCTGATATAGAGGTTCGACAAAGAACATTTGAGGCCTTTCTGGGAGGGAATTCTCGCCTTTTTACACTCACGGTGTCAAAGAATGCACGCCATGGGCCACTGTCTGAGGTTTTGATTTTGCAAATTTATACGCAGACGCGACACAGCCGGCCACCGGGCACCCTGCCCTGCCTCTTCCAAAAACTGTTCCCTTCTTTATTGCCCTGTATTTCGCTTCATTTCCCTCATGTCCCTTAATTTGCGGTCCTTTCTCTTTAGTTCCCTTCATTGCAACCTCGCTTCCCTATTTCCAGTTTGCTGCACTTCCCTTCATTTCCCTACATGCCCCTGTATTTCCATTTATTTCTCTTCAGTTCCTTCTTTTCCGTTAATTTCGCATTGCGGCCGCAGGATAGGTGCGTACAGTTCAGTCGAAGACACGAAGACACGAAGCTGCACATCTTCACAGCTTCGGCACAAAGACGCGGAGCTGCGCAGCTTCACAGCTTCACAGCTTCAGAAGCTGCGCAGCTTCACAGCTTCAGCCCGAAGACACGAAGATGCTGCGCAGCTTCCCAGCTTCAGCCCGAAGACGCGAAGCTTCAGCCCGAAGACACGAAGCTTCACAGCTTCGCAGCTTCATAGCTTCGCGAAGACCCGAAGCTGCGCAGCGTCAGCTCGAAGACGCGAAGACGCGAAGCTGCGCAGCTTCACAGCTTCACAGCTTCAGCCCGAAGACGCAAAGACACGAAGCTGCGCAGCTTCATCTCTTCAGGATTTTAAAGAGGGTAGCTGGACGGCAACAAGAGAGTCTGCGTTTCATAGTGATGATGAAGAGTTGGAGATGACTGAGATCATGAAGACGGGTACGTTTAGAAGTAAATTCAGATGTAGATAGACTTCAATATATGTAGTAGACAGAAATAGAGCAGTGTAGATCAATGTGTAGCTAGGTAGATAGGAAGACACATGGATAGTGTTAAGACAGGTAGGATGATAAATGGATAGAGTTAAGTCTTGATATACATATATATATATACATATATATATACATATATATATATATATACATATATATATATATATACATACATATATATATATGTACATGTTTCTATTTGCATTGATGTTCTTCGAGGCACGCAGACACGGGTACACATAGATGGATGTAGATAGGTCTAAATTGACGTGGGAAGATCATGAACGGTCGGTAGATAGATAGACAGATGTAGATAAGTATTTGTGTAAATAGATTTTGATACGTACTGGTACGGGTAGCAAGTGTTGCTCTAGATACGTCTTGGTGTAAGCAGATTTGCGAATGTGATAAAGATTGGATGTAGAGGGAGTGTAGAGAGATACGCAGAGATGTAGAAACACAAAAGGTAGAGTTAGATAAAGATAGATGAAGGAAGGCGTAGATAGATGTGGATAAGATGTAGATGTAGATAGAAAGACCGATGTAGATGTAGGTGTAGCTATAAATGAGGTGCAAAGTTAGATTTAGGTGACTTGTGCAGCCGGAAGAGGCGTAAATACATTCATGTGAATGTAGATTATGTAAGTAGGTGTATAATTATATAACTGGGTTACATAGGCAGATAGACACATAGGAAGATAGATGGATGAAGTCTTGATAGGTTTACATCGATATGGATAGATGTTGAACAGTAGGTAGATCGGCAAATGTAGACAAGTGTTGGTACAGATGTAGCTGCAAATGTAGCTGCAGAGAAGGTTTTAGGTGTCGTGTGTACGCAGATAAGCGAAGTTGTACATCTACATTGATATGGATACATGATGAACAGTAGGTAGATAGATAGACAGATGAGGTAAGTAGTGGTGTAGATGTAGCTATGCATGTAGCTGCAAATATGGGTTTTGGCGACAAGTGTAGACAGATATAGGCATAAAAGATAGATGGATAGATTTAAGTCTTGATATTCAGATATACGTTTATATTTGCATTGGTGTTCTTCGAGATAGGGGTACACATAGATGGATATAGATAGGTTTACATTGGCTTGGGTAGATCTTGAACAGTCGGTAGATAGCTAAAAGTATTTGTATAGATAGATTTAGACGCATACTGATACGGGTAGCAGGTGTTGCCCTAGATGCAGTGTTGACATGTGTGCAACGAATATAGGAATAATAATACAATATTATGTAATATGCGAATATCAAACTATAAGAATGTAAGACTAGAAAAGGACAGTATTTTACGACAACCATTCCCGTACGCTCCCCTCTTTGGGCGAGGGGTCGGCGGATTTAAGCCCAACCCCACAAACCCTGCAATCATAGAAAAACCAGAGAGCAATGGAAAACAGGCATGCTCTGCACCACGTGTGCCTACAACTTGAAACGGCTCATTTTCCCGCTTCTGCAGTCCTGTCAGGACTCTCAGGCAGCGAGCCAACCGCGGAGCTCTGAAGCGAGCCAACCGCGGAGTTCTGAAACCAGCCAACCGCGAAGTTCTGAAACGCAGTTTGCCGCGCGGAGGTCTGATTCGCAGGTTTCCGCGTGGAGGTCCCGCGCGAGTACATCGCGCGAAAGATCGGGCGCATCACGTGAAAGAGCGAGCAGCCAGAGGCAGGGCTGTCCAAGGCGAAATGGCGAAATGGAAGCGAAAGAGCAATGGGCCAAGATTCCCCGTGTTATCCATTATATTGAAACCCTTCAAAGAGAAGTGGTGCACGCGGAGAAGCCAAGCTTCCTCCGTTTGAGTCGGAGGCACCAGTGTATTTAGGACACATCTCCTCTGGTTCGCATATGCCTGTTCAAGCCACTTAACCGTTTGAAAGAATGATAGTGTCACACACCCATTTGGTCGGTTGCTTCTGGCGTACTTCGTAGTCAGGGCGGAGCACCCACATGGCGCCCTTGCGACATGAAGCACATGCTTCTGGAACATGTTGCGGACCGCAAGTTTCGGGCAAAGGACACAATTTTCGGCGTGTGAGGGTTGGGTTTGCGGGCAGGGCAAGACTCTTGAGACCTTCAGGGTCGGAGAGGCGCTCTTTGTCTAGTTCGGGGAGGCGGGCGAGTCCAAAGTCTGTTGTGAGACCTTTTCGGGTGGGGGGAGCATTGCTGGTGTTGGGCGTTTTCCTCACATGGTAGTGAGGTCATTTTGATTATTTCTGGTGTTTTCAGAGTCAAAAAAACTGGGTTGGTTTCTCTTTAGTCTAGTTGTTGGGGGGTGACTTTGATACTGGAAAAATACTGGCTCCGGTGGTATGCCGTTTTGTTGGGACGGCCATTTGTTCGTTTGGAAGACCAACTCTCAAGTTAGCAGTTCGTTCAGCCTTCGCGACTGGCGGTGCGGCCCTCGCGTCTGCGAACCGTCATGCCAGAACTTGGTGCAGGTTCCGCCGTGGTTATGTCGATCAGCGTCTCTTGAAATTGGTAACTCCCTGTGGTTTATCTTTGGCTCTTCTTGAGCCAGCGAGCATCTAGGGGAGGTTTGTGACCAATTCTTGTGGTTGCGTTGAACTCGTGCCGTTCTCAAAGTCAGCATCGGTCAGACGCAAGGTCAGACATAAGGTCAGACACAAATCTGTCTGGCCTCAGACGCGGACCTCACGACGAGTTTGAGAGGTCTTCGCCCTGGTTGGTGAACGTCGTGTTACCCGAGGAGCTGAGTTCAGCATCGGGGAGACGCCAGAGCTGCAAGATAGCCTGGCGCTGTTCATCATCGGCCTGGCAAATCAAGTCGCGAGTCCCGATGGAGGAATCGCAAGGTGTGCGCGGCGCGCACACACTGCACGCCGTGCAGGATGTAGGAGTCAACAAATCCCAGGGTGCGTTGGCAGAACGCTGGATGGCGGATGCTCTCCGAGCTGCAAAGGACGTCGAGGTGGATGCTGGAACGGTGATTCGCAAAGGCCCGATTAGTCTCTTGTCAGCTCTTTGCACCTTTAATCTTGATCATTGTTCTATGGCAATTCAGTGATTTCCTAGGTGTCGCTTGCGTCTTGTTTTTGCACAGGGGGGAGCCCCAGGTTTGCTCGAAGCGTTCGCAGAGCCGTCCGAGCCCGCGCCCGAGCCCTGCACCAGTGTACACGAGGCTGGGATTGTGAAGTTCGCAAGTAAGGCAACCCTTGAAGCGTTTTTGTTGGGCGGTCCCCCTTCAACACCAGAAACGGGCGATTCACCATTTTGACACACCCGCACCGCCCCCTCTCCGAAAATTGACCACCACCAAAAAGGGATCCAATCCAAAAGGAGGCCCCTGCAATTTTCGAGGTTATTTGTTCCGGCGAGCGGCTTTTTTTTGTTCCCCCCACGCCCAACTCTGGAGGTTTGTGCAGGCTCTCAAGACAAAGAGTACGTCAGGCTATTGGGAAGCCTATTGGAGCCGCAAGAGGATGATGTGCCTGACTCTTTGTTCTTCCGCAGGTTCCAGTGGCAGTGAAGGCCAGATTGACATCCACTGCGCATTGGATGACATGCCGGAAGCCAAAGAGGGACCTAGAGTGGATGGTTCCCACATCGTACCGTTCATACCCATATTTTCTTGTTTCGCCAAAATCTGCAACATGAATTACCCAGCAACGGAATGTGTTCCTTGGCCGCAGCTGCCAAGAGTCACTACCTTTCTGAACTTCTTCTAAGCGTGTGTTGGAATATCCCAAACAAACTAGATGACAGGCGGCCCGGAAGCATAGAAACACTTCAATTGCGAGCAGGTCCTTTGCTCACAACTATGCAGATGTAGTTTGGAGTGACGTGAAGTGAACTGGTCGATTTCTGCACATTTAATTAGGGATTGTGTGATACTCCATAGTTGCCATGTTTGACAAGGAGCTGGCGCAGAGTACTTCGCATCCTACTTCTACGCTAAAACGTTGTGGTGCGAGCTGCGCGGAAGCACACTTCGAGTAGTACTTGTGTAGCTAAAGGCTGTCTGCGATTTCCAAGCTCGACGTTCGAGCTGCTGCTGCGAAGGCTCCTTCGCGTACTCCTTTCGAGCTCAAGAAACGCACTTTCCAAGCTCCGCACTTCGCATGCGATTTTTGTGGTTGAAAGCTGCGCGATTCGAGCCGCAGCTGGAAAGGTGTACTTGGCTTACTACTTTCATACTTAAAGGTCGGCTTTACTCGGCTTCGCTCGACAAAAACACAAGCAACAACAGAGCAGACACATGTCAGCGGAGTGGGTTGTTCACTCTGGTGTTGTCCGGCTTGACCCCAGCTGCTGAAGTGAGTACGCATTGCGAAGCAACTTTGCATGTGTGAAAGTTGCGAACTTTGTGCAGTTATTTGCTCGCTATTCAAGCTGCAACAGCAACAGTATACGCCGCGTGCTGCTTTCACGCTTCAACTGCGGGAGCGCGCTCTGCGTGCTACTTTTGTGCTTGAACTTTGCCGGAAGAGCGTACTTCGCGTTCTACTTTCGTGCTGAAAATAGAAGTAAGTTGCACTTTTCGAGGCGCTGCTGGCAAAGTACTCGGCGTGCTACTTTCGCACGTAAAAGTTGCAACTTTCAATTTGCAGCTTTTTCGCCTGCAGCTTTCGTACTTAAAGCAGTTATTTTTGACCCGCAGCTGGAAAAGCGTCTTGGCTTGCTGTTTTCGTACTTGGCAGCTGCGATTTTCGAGCCGGAGCCTCTTCGCAAATCCGCACGGCGCCACAGCGAGAGCACTTCGTGTGTCGGGCTTGCAAATTCACACGGCGCCAAAGCGAGAGCGCTTCGACGCACGAGTTTCCCGAGCTCAAGACACATTCGCGCGACGCCGCAGCGAGAGCATTGCGAGAGCGCGACACGCGCGACCTCCGCAGAGGGGTGCGTGTTGATAGCTCCCGTTGGGCCTACTCGCCGCAAACAGAAGAAGAACTAAGACTCAAGAGAGAGCGGAAAGACAAGTTAGCGTCTATTTTTGGGTAGCTAGCGATTGTTTGCTGATGTGTTTCGGGTACTAATGTTGGCTAAGTTACCTGGCAGCTTTTTGCTTGTGTAGCTGGGACACTGGTGTTCGCTTGTGTTTTAGACAAGTTGGCAGGAGAAGTTGGCAGGTGAAGCTTGCAGCCGTTTTGGAAGAAGAACCCTTCGTTAGGCACAAAGAGAAAGAACCACTAAAGAAAGCACACCGGGCATATTTCTGACACCTTGGGTCCCGTTGGCGCCAGTCATGCCCTTTGCGCTTGGAGTGATCCAGACTTGTTGCTGCAATCAGCAATTGGACCAGATGCTGCTTGCAGCAGTACGGGCTTATTGGCCTAATGGCCAGTTGTCTGCTTCGACTGATTTCCGCTCTTCAGTTGCCAGGGAATTAGAAGCGTTCCCTGTTAAGGGCTGGTGTTGTGAGGACGCTGCCGCCGCAGGTGTAACAATCTGCAGCGAGAAAGCTGCGCGTAGCTGATGCATGAGCCCTCTCCAATTGCAAGAGAAGAACCACGGCAACTCTGGGACTCCGTTTGTCTTTCCGGCTTCCATGATGAAACAACCGA
This sequence comes from Effrenium voratum, assembly GCA_963377175.1. Taxonomy (NCBI): domain Eukaryota; class Dinophyceae; order Suessiales; family Symbiodiniaceae; genus Effrenium; species Effrenium voratum. The sequence goes on along the minus strand of CAUJNA010000635.1, from coordinate 1,033,604 downwards.
AGCCGATGCAAACTGACATCCCCAACAGAGTGGCGCCCCACATCATGTTTGATAGCTGCAGCCACTTGTCCAATTGCAGAGCTCTTGATTTTCGACTAGTTGAATTAGCTTTTGGGATGGCCCGTGGCAAGCCACAACGAAGCTTTTCTTGCTTGTCCAGTTCCACTTCTCAGCAGATGATTGACCTTCGCACAATCCATGACATGTTCCAAAGCTCTCGGCAGGTGGGCCTGGGAGTGTGCCAACCAAGTGTGGGCCTGTCAGAAGCGAGACAGGGGGTTGGGGGTCACTCCAAGAATGGAGGGATTCCACTTGTCAACCTTGGAAAGGAAAACGGCAAGGAGGGGTGGAAGTTAACATGTCTGTTGGAGTTGTTGGCCTTTCTGAGGGAGCTGCTGCCATTGTCTGACTCCCTGGCCTTGTTCCTGGTGGAGACAGCGCCTCAGGTTTTGCTTGTTCGTAGGCACGATCAACCCACAGGGAGAAGGGGCTTGGTTTGGGCTTGGTAGAAGTGACGTGCTGAAATCCCCACTTTTCGTCCTTTTCGGGAGCCGGTTTCTGAGATTCCTGGGCAAAGCATCCTTCGTTGTCCTTTTTCCTTGGCAAACTTCAAGCCTTGCCAAAATCGAACATTGTTTCGTTTTAAAACTGCAGGGCGCCCTTTTGGAAAAAGAAAGAACGGAGACACCGCTGAGCTCGACGACCAGAGCGCCTTGGCTCGGCGCGAGGCCCGGGGTGTCCTTCCACGCGGTCCGGGAGGCCTGCGGTCGAGGCTTTGCTTGGGGTTCAGACCTCGAATTTCTCTTAAAGTTCATTTCTTGTCAGGTTTTCTCATGGCTGGTTTTCTCTTGGTTTGTTTCTCTTGGCTGGCTTTCTCTTGGCTGGCTTTCTCTTGGCTGGCTTTCTGTTCGTTGCTTTCCGTTGGCTGCCCCTGCCTGGTTTGCTCGTGGCTGGTTTTCTTTTGCTTGGCTTCCTCTCGGTTAGTTTCTGTTGGCCCTCATTTTTTTCTTGGTTGGTTTCCGCTTGGTTGGTCCCTCTTGGTTGGTTTTCTCTTGGTCTGTTTTCTCTTGACTGGTCTAGTCTTGGTTGGCTTCTTCTTGGTTGGTCTCCTCCTGGTCCCCTCTTGAATTTTGTTTCCTTTCGTCTGTGTTGGATTATTCTTGAAGCATATGAACAGTCCCATTGTATGCTGCTCTGCTCACTTGGCGTGACTCCGTGCTTTTCATGTCATGTTGTTGCCAGGCTGGGCGCGCTTGCAGATGGCTAAAGGGCAACTGCTAGAAGCAACGCGCGCATTGCCTAAAGAGAACGCGAATGTCACAACATACCAGGATGAATGAGCTTTTCCTCGCGAACCGAAGTGACATCCTCCTGCGAGAGAAAACTCTTGGCTTACAGAGGTAAGGGACAATTCTTGGTGGATTCGGCGCAGCGCTTTCGCCCTGCCAGTGGGGAGTGACTGGCTTCTTCTAATTTTTTGAACCTCGGCAACATAGGTAACACAGACAGGAGCAATAGGAAGGGTCTCCTTCTTTCCCTTAAGCCATGCCTGGGTTGAAGCCTGGCAAACCTAGCGACCCCTACGGAGCTCTTGCGCAGGCGAAGAATATGTGCGCGTATTCCTGCAAAGGCTTTGAACCAGAAGGACTAGAAGAAGAGGAAGAAGAAGAAGAAGAGAAGAAGAGAAGAAGAGAAGAAGAGAAGAAGAGAAGAAGAGAAGAAGAAGCAGAAGAAGAGGAAGAAAAAACAATATTACGACTAAGAAGAAAGAAGAAGCTTGGCGCGGCCGGCGCGGACGTGCGTGCTTTTATGTGCTTCTCGCGACATTAGTTTGCGTGGTTGGCGTGGCATGCTGGCACGATCAGGTCGTGATTTCATTGCAAGCGCAGCATTTTCGCACGACGCTGTGCAGATTTCGTGGCTAGCGCTCTCGGAAGGTGAGGCGCAGATCTCGTGGCAGGCGCAGCTCTTGCGCAAGGTGAGGTACATATTTTGCGTCGGGTGTCTCGCAGGTTGCGTGGCAGGTGCAGCGCTTTCGCAAGGTCAGGCACTGATGACGTGACACGCGCAGCGCTTTGGCGAGGTCAGGTTCAGACTTCGTGCCAGCCGCCGAACTTTGTGGCAGGCGCACCAGCTTCTCGAGGCCAGGTGCAGACTTTGTGGCAGGCGCAGCGGTTTCGCAAGGTTAGGGACTGTAGGCACAACGCTCTCTCAAGGTCAGGTGCAAGTTTCGGGGCAGGTGCGGCACTTTTGTGAGGTCCTGCGCGGATGCCGTGGCAGATAAACTGATCGATCGATAGGTGGATAGAGGGATAGGCGCGTACAAAGAGGGATAGATCGACGGGTAAGAACATAGAAGCGAGATTAGGTATATAGATAGGTAGATAGATAGATAGATAGACAGGTAGACACACAGAGCTGGGAAAAAGTGAGACTGGGCAGTTAGATAGCCGTTGAAAAAGACAGATGTGATGGCTAGACGTGTTCAGCGACGGCGCCTAACCGCAAAGTTGCCACTGCAGCTGAGGACAGCGGTGGCGAGGTGGCCGCTGGGCCGGCGCCAGCGGCCGTGGCGCCGATATGCAGCGACAAAAGAGATGATGGCGAGGATGATGAGGATTGTCAAGAATGACGGCTGGATGAATGGACGGATGGATGGATGCGCGGATGGATAGATAGACAGAGTGCTTAGACAGAGGTGAGTTGATAGATCGATTGGTAGATAGATCCATCGATGAGTAGATAGCTAGATTGGTGCACGCATGGACAGACCGATGCAGAAAAGTAGATGGGCAGGTAGATAGAGAGAGAAAGAGAGGTAGATACATAGATTTTGACTAGTTAGATAGAAAGATCAGACAGACAATTAAACCGAAAGAATCAAAAAAACAGAGGAATGGATAGGTAGATAGACAGTAGATGGATAGACGGAGAGATAGGGAGACAGATAGGTAGATAGAGTGATAGACGGACAGATGAAGAGACGGAGACAGAGAATGAGAAGGAAAGCCGAAAACGAGAAGACGAAGAGCAAGAAGAGAATTAGAAAGAAGAGGAAAAGAAGAGGGGTGAAGAGGCAGACAAGAAGCAGAAAAGGAAAGAAGAGACAAGTCAATACGAGAAATAGAAAGACAAGGAGAAACAACAAAGAAACACATACTTACAGTTCGCATATGTTTAAAACTTCTGCCCGCCGCTCTCCTGGTACCAAGTCATACTGTCTGCGATTGTTTTCCCTGCACTTAGGAACGGACTTCCGCTCGCAGGCTTTTTGTGTGTGTGTGTGTGTTTTGGATTTCGAAGATTGGGGAAGCGGGGGCTGTGGAGCGAATTCCCCCTCATCCCATTCCCTCCTTCTCTGTCTGCGCCGTTCAGTCAGCCAGTTCTGACTTTGAATTGGGGACACTTCGGTGAATATTATTTTCATGGGGGTTTATGTAGCCACGAAACATGATGGCCACGTGATGCCAATTCACTCGCTGACAAACGCACAGGAAGGGTGGTCGGTTCTTGACGTTGAGGTCAGGGGCGAGCGCGCCCGAGTCTCCCTGCAGGGTTGGCTTCATGCGCCCAGCCCGGGTGCTCGTGCGTGAATTTTTTGGGCAACCCAAGGGGGTCCAACGGAAAAGAATCCGCTCCGCTTCTATTGCCGGAGGATAGAACGCCCAAGGCTTCCGATGCCACGTGGCTGCTCAGTGGCCATAGGACTAGGGACGGAAAACATCAACACAGGAGCCACATTTGGCTGTTAAGCAACAGCTTGCGGGCCCCGAAGCCCCATCTCCACTCCCTCTTGGAGACCTGCCCGCTCCATGCATCCGGATCATAAAGGGGATTGCGGTTGACAAACAGGGGATCAGCATAACCAGCCCTTCACACGGTAGCGTTGAGTAGTCGGAAGCCACATTTGACATGGGTGCGAGGCGAAGGCACACGGCATCGCCGCCTGACATCCTCCGGAAGTGGGCCTTCTTCTAGATTTTCGGGTCAGCATGAAGCTGGGGCAGAGCAAACCGGGCCCATTTTGGAGTTGAGTTCCATGAATTTGGAGACCGAAGGAAGTTGGATGGATGGGGCCCGTTCTTCGTGCGAGGCTTGGAGCAGACTTTGGGCTTCCAGCGGCGCGGGCCGGGGCCCTCGGGTTGCCTGCGCATGAAACTGGAGAAGCCCTAGCGATGTGGTTTGGATTCCCGTGAGCCCAGAGTGATACTTGGAGCTCCGCCTTTTTGTGTTAATACAAGTGTGTTTTCTCCAACTGGGTGAGGTTCTCAGGCTTTCTGAAGTCCAAAGAATCAGCAGGCGCTCATTTCGACTCGCTTCGACACGTGCCCTTGGCAGTTTAGGGGGATCATCCCGCTGGAAGCTCGAACATCCTCCTTCGGGGCTGAGGTTTGAACTTCTTTGCCAGGCATCCCCTTGAGGTTAGCTTCGTGTTGAAAGAGCTAAGAGCACGTGGTCTCATGGGGCTCAAGCACGGGAAGTTCAGAAAAGGCGAGGTGCCTGACTTGCAGTTTTGTGGAGAATGGTTCCTATTCTCATTCTATGGAAGATTGCTCGTATGTTGATTGAGAGCTTGGGACATTCCACGCTATTCTGACCCACGTTGGCCCATGCCAGTAGTGATGGGGATTCGCTTGGGTTTCTGCTAAAAGACCCCCTGTCCCTCATGTTCCTTGAGGTCGTCGGGATGCATGGACAAAACCATCGTGGCCTCTACAGGGATTTCGAGGGTAGTACGAGCATTCGCTCCCTCAAGACCTGGCACAAAGAGCAGCGATGCCATCAGGTTTGGAAGAGTTAGGCAAGCTTTTCTCGAGGGAGCTGGTGACTCCAATCAGTGCCGAGTCCTGACTTCACTTCACTCTTTGAGCATTCTCAATGCCTCGCCGAGTGGATCCACAGCTCTTTTCCCCAACAGCCGAAGCCCAAGGCAAGAAATGACACCGGAAGTGATTTTCCAAGTGCCAAGACCTGTTGTCCAGCGCCCGTGTTCCTCCGAAGTCCTATTTTGGGCCGGTGATGGGACCGTTGCCCGTGTTTCTTTCGAGAACCTCATCCAGCCTTGCTCATCCAGTTGCCCTTGCGGCTGGCCAGTGCGGTCTCTGAGTTCACCATGGGATGAGGGTCGTTTTGCTATGCTATTTTTTTGAACACAGAGAAAATCGGGTATGTGTCAAAAGCAGGTTAAACAACAGGGCAACATTTCGCAGCCTCCCAACAACGGGCTTGTGCCTTTAGGCTGGCCACTCTCCAGCAGATCTTGGAAGAGCCTGCAGGCCTGCGGCTCAAAGCTGTCAAAGGTGTCGTAAACAAAGGTGTCTGGTTTCCCATTCCAGTACAACGAAGGACAGGCCCATATGATGATGGTCTTTGGGAACTCCTTGTTTCCGGTTGGAAATTGCCTTTGAGATTGAAATACTCTGGTGTGGTGTACCGTTGGCCGGGCTGCCTTGTTTTTGTACACTAGCAGCGTTTGTGGACCTGACAATGGGTCGTTTGCAAAGGTTTGTTTTGTGAGCTTCGGATCCTGTGCGAGTTGCAACATGTCACCCTTGTCGAGATTGTGTATACAGGTGAATCCGCGTAAATCGGTCGCAACATGTTCCAAGCAACTTGCAAAACGGGTTTGGGGGTGGCTCAAAATCCTCACAGAAGCATCCAACGTTTCACCGAGGCCCCGGCAAGGCGCGTCCGGTGCCCGGCCCGGGCTTCGGGGCTTCGTGCTGCGGGGCTCCGTTCCGCAGGCCGCGGATGCGGCTGCGGGCGAGGGCGAGCTGGCGCAGGACCTGGAGGCGTTGTCGAAGTGGCTGGCGCCCAGCTACCTGGACCCCAAGCAGCTGCAGGCCCAGCGCCTTTCGGCAGCGCCTTTGGGCCGTTTTTCTGAGCGCATCTCCCTTTGGGCGCCTAGGGGGGTTGGGGTTTGGTGCCAAGAAACAAATGGATGGCTGCATGTTCCTTGGGGCATTTTTGCATCGGCATGCACCGCATGTTTGATTCTCTGGCTCAAAGTTGCTCTCCGTTTGCGCCGGGCAATCTCCGGCGATGTCAGGAGGAGGGCCAGGGCCACTCGCATCGAATGTCCTGTGGCGAGACAAGCACAAACGGCGTTATCACTTTTGGTTGCACTTGTCGCCAAATAGGGCACGTGATTTTTTGCTTGGCGAAGAATCCCATGTGAAAGTGGTCCCAAAGGTGCTTGTATACAGACTTGAAGCGAAAAACCTTCTGGTATTAGTGTTGCCCTCCATAAGAGATTCGTATGGAGGTCGCGAACAATTTTTCGCGACAGTTTTGTGTAAGGGTGGTTTGCAAAAAGGAAGGCAGTGCGCGCAGAATGCACACAGACAAAAGTTGGTCAGAGGAAAGCACGGCCCGAGGATTTGCGTAAGAATACGTCGGTGCAAAGCAAGCCCCAGCACAAAGCAGCTTGTTAGCGTTTTGAAGCTTTCGAGTCCAGTTGAGAGCGGCTTTCTAGCCACATTTGGGTAATGTTTGGCGCAAGATCCGCCAAGTTTTCGCGAAAGTCGATGGGTCTCCACGCCAGTTTCCGCACCTGTCCCCTCCTGTGCTGCACGGCTTTTGAGCTGCTACGAAAGTGATGCACTTCGTGTGCTACTTTGGAACTTCAAAGTTGCGACTTTCGAGCTGGGGCTGCGGAAGCTTACATCGTGTATTCCTTTCGGATCCGACTTTCGAGGCGGAAGTGCGGAAGCGTACCCGTGTACTACTTGCGTATTGAATGTTGTCAAACGCGAAAGCTCCGCGACCGAGGTCGAAAGTGATTTTTTGCGCGAAGATGGCGATTCCGGGAACAATAAATTCCACACAACCGTCATGTAGATGATGTCCAAAGGTTCCCAATTCAACTTCATACGCTTCCTTCCTGGGAAAAGCTGGCTGACTTCCAAATGAGCATCCATGCTACCGCAAAGCACGCAAATGAGCCTGTTTGGGGGCTTTCCAACACCATTCAATCAGGGCTCACCCCCGTCGACATATCGCGGTCAGGGAACTACGGGTTTTTTCAATACCTCTACGTTTTGTCAATGTTCGGGTGAATGTCTGAAATGGTTTCACTTGGTGAACATGGATTCCCAAGATATGGGTATGGGTCAGAATTAAACCACCACAGGACCGCAGGTTTTAGTCCCTGGTTCCATTTACCAGGGTTCCAATTTGGGTACCTATTTTTGACCCACAGCCATATCCAAGGTCCCCAAATCCACGTTTCGCCAGGACTCGGGTCGAGCGCCTCGCTGCCCAACCTCGGAAGCGAGGCCACAAGGAAGCTGAACTGGGCCGCTCCGCTGCAGTTGGGCCGTTGGGATTTGGGATCGGTTTCCAGGCTAGAAACAGCTGCTATTCGGTTCAGGCCTATCAAACCCACGAACGGGGTTATGAGATATGGGCTACCTTGCTGGCCACCCTTGTCGGGGCTGCATGGAAATCAACAGGAGGCCACCTGTTTGGCCTTCAGCGCTTTCACTTTGGACACCAACCGCTTCCCGTGAGTTGCGCCCAGGAGAAGCTGGGCGCCAGCTGTGCTGAGCCGGGCTGTCGAGAGCCCCAGCCCATAAGGGAAACTCCTGAACACCGTTTCAATTTGAATGTGCGAGGATTCTTTCCGAAGAATCATACTGGGGTATGGTTGCATCGTCATGTCTGGGCTTGCTGCCGTCCCGTTTTGTCTGGCATGCCGGTGCTCTTACGTTAAGAGCCAGCGCCTTACCAATCCCCTTCAGCATGCAAAATGCTTTGTTCAGGCCTCTCCGTTACTGTCTGAGGCATTTCTTGCTCCGCGTATTTCAATTTTGAATGACATGATTTCCTGCATTGATCGTCTCTTTAGTTCCCAGTCTTTCACAGTTTCAGGGCAATTGCGCACCGGAGACCATGACTCACAGAAGGAGGTTTGACATAAGACTCGTGCTCACGTGACTGTGGCGAGTCGACGCTTGAGGCCACGCGCTCCAATCTGCGGGAGCCAAGTGTGCGAGGCTCAGGCGGCAAAGTGAAGACCTCGGGCTGTTTAGGAGGCAGTGGATGGCAGTGGTTTGCGGCGCAAAGTGTCCTCCAATTTGATGAAAGAAAGCTGACTGGAGCTGGGATCAATCGAGACCTGCGGCCAAGGCATATACAGGAAACCCAACTCGTGCCGACCTCAGCGAGAGCTTGAGCCAATCTATGCATTGATTCACGCTAAACAGTTTGAGTTGCAAGGGGGCCTTTCTCGGAATGCATGAATTCGGGGGAATTTGTCCAAACCGGCAGCTTGGTTCATGCAGATGTGTGTTCTGGCTCAGGGAGTACGGCAAGTTCTACGGCGACCCACGCAAGGATGGGCTTGCTGTGCCTGAGATTCGAGCAATTGTCACAAGGAGCTGTACATCTCGCTGTGGCTTCAGGTTGACACTTGAATTCCACTCGCAAGGTTCCATGTCCAGGGTGCACTTCAACGGGTCACCAGCCATCGACTGCGGTTTTTCTGCGCAGGCTGGCGAGTTCAAGATCGCCACCCGGTTTCCGCTGGGCACTTGAGTTGTGACTGGAACTCTCTCAACTTAGGCATGTGCAAAAATCGGGGACCCCTTTTGGTTGGCTTTT
>CAUJNA010000635.1:1015000-1020000 GCA_963377175.1 Effrenium voratum | reverse complement strand
TTGCCTCCAGCCTGAACAGGCTGCTGCTCCAGCCATGCGAATTCCATGCCAGCGCTGGGGCCTCATTTGAACAGGGCAGCCGGGCAACGAACCGAGCCCAAGCACTTTGGTGCTCTGGTTCCTGTGGAGCAGCTCAGGGTGGCAGAGAATTGAACCCCAACAGCATCCCTTGAGGCAGTTCAGTTTCCAACGCACTTCTGGGAAGGGGGTGGCAAAAAGACAAGTCCCACAAAACATCTCTGCGGGAGCTGTTCAGTTTGAGGGCGGGCTTCAATGGGGAATTGGGGGAATTGGAGCAGTTCACGTCCTTGCGTGCTGTAGGAGGGTGGCAGGCGTTGAATCCCCAAGCGCATCCTGTGGATCCACTCACTTTCCCAGCAGCGGAGGGGCTGGGAACTGAATCCTCAAGGAGTTTGATTTGGCTCACCCACTGGGAAGGGGGGGTGGCTGAATCCTCTCTTATTGCAGTTCAATTCCTTTGCGGAAAGAGGGGCTTGGTGGCTTCCAGGAGCATCATTTCAATTCCCACGCGAAGGGGCCTGGTGAATAAAACGAGGGGGGAACTTGGGGGAGTGAAGGAGTGTTTGCCAATTCCCCACACACCTTGGGGGGGGGGCCTGGCGGCCATCCAGTTTGCACTGAAAAAGGGGGCTGGCGGGGAACTGAATCCCCAGCAAGCAGTTCAGTTCCCCATGCGCTTCAACTAAAGGAACCTGGCGGCGAATTGAACTGCGAGCAGTTCAACTCCCCAAAGAGGGGGGGCGGGGCTTCTTGGAGCAATTCACTTACCTGCTTCAAGGGGGCTGGAAATGAATCCCCTCGCGTGTGCGGAAACACGCTGCCTTTTCTTTGCTTAGTTTGTTTTGGGGAGAAACCGTTGGGAAATATGTGATTGAAACCTCAGTTTTTGTTTTGGCCCAGAATGGCCTGGTTTGCAGTTGGCGGTGCTGGTGAGGGTGCTGCTGGTGGGATTGACGGCTGGGAGCTAGCAGGCATGCAGGTGACAGCTTGCGGCATGTTTTTCCCTTCAGATTTGCATCCTTGGCGTGGTTGAAGGGAAACAAATCTCCCGCGAACTGGCAGCTGGTGGCTGAAGGGAAGCAAATCTAGACAGGAACTGGGGCCTGGGTGTGGCTAAAGGGCAGCAAATCTAGACAGGAACTGGTGGGAACTAGTTCGTGGGCCTGGCGTGGCTGAAGGTAAACATTTCTTGAAGGAACCGGCACGGCTGAAGGGAAACACGTGGATGTGCAGCCGGACAGGAACTAGTGGCTTCTGGACAGGATCTCGGCTTCAGCCGTAGCTGAAGGGAAGAATCTGCAGGGCTGCTGCCTTTGGCGCGGCTAAAAAGGCGAATCTGGGCAGGAACTAGTGGCTTCAGCCGTAGCCGAAGGGAAGCAAATCTGGGCAGGATCTGCTGGCTTCAGCCGTAGCTGAAGGGAAGCAAATCTGGGCAGGAACTACTGCCTTTAGCCGCAGCTAAAAAAAGCACATCTGGGCAGGAACTAGTGGCTTCAGCCGTAGCCGAAGGGAAGCAAATCTGGGCAGGAACTGCTGGCTTCAGCCATAGCTGAAGGGAAGCAAATCTGGGCAGGAACTGGTGACCTTTGAGGGAAAGCGCATGTCGACGGCCGTCGGCGCAGCTGAAAAGAAGCAGGCGCCAGTTCCCGGAGATTTGCTTCCCTTCAGCCACCCCTTCAGCAGCGAACGCCAGGTCTGTTAAGATTTGCTTCCTTCCAAGCCCTTTAGGCAGCCGGGTACATTGCAGAAAATCGGAGGTGCAAAGGTGCAAACCTGAAAGGGTGGAAAAAGAAGAAGAAGTATTTCTTTTCTACGCTTTTGCGTTTGCATCTTTGCACCATTAGTTGGCTGCAGAGTTGGTAGGGTCCCTGCAGGTGAGTTTCAGGCCAGTTCCACCAGGTCCTTGGTGTTTCCCTTCAGCCACGAAGGCTGCAGGCGCCAGTTCCCGCCAAGATTTGCTTCCCTTCAGCCACGCCAAGGCTGCAGGCATCTAGATTTGATGCCCTTCAGCCACAGCGAAAGCCGCAAGCGCCAGTTCTCGTCAAGATTGGCTTTTCAGCCACGAAGCTTGCGTGTCAGTTTTGCTTCCCTTCGGCCGCAAAGGTTCCTTGCAAGCCAGGCTAGTTACTTGCTTCGGGTTTTGCTATGGGCCGCCTCGGCGCCGGAACGGCCAATGTGGCAGTTTTCACAGCTGTGGATTCTGCGGGGGGCCGCCTGGGAGACAAGACCAGCTGCTGTGGATATTGTTTTGCGCCACTTCGGTGCCAAAGTGCGTGACAGCCTGCGGCGCAAAATTCAGCCCCCAGTTTGTCCGGGAGCACTTTGCGTGGTGTTTACCGCAAAATCGTGATGTTGTAAAGTGCCTTTGAAGTGCCAAGTGAAGTCTCTGCGCGCGCAGTTTTGCAATGAACCCACCAAAACAAGGTTCCTGGTCTTGCTGGAAGTATGCGCTGGGGCGGGTTTGCCTGGCTCACAGCTGGGAGAGCAAAGGAAGTGAGGCTTTGTTTTGGTTGCCATGGCCCCAAAGGCAAAAGCGAAATCAACATCGCAAGCACTGATAAAGGCGGGGCTGGAAATGGTAGCCAAAAGCTGGCTTGCTGCAGGGACCTTTGAGAGGGGCCTCCTATGTGACTGCCAGAACGTGTGTGTGTGTGTGTGTTTCCCAATTGGCTAGCTTGTTCTGATCCTAGGTTCTGATCCTAGATGATGCCGAACCAAATGTCCAGGGTGACCAAGTGGGGAGTTGGCTTGCTCAGACAGGGAATCTTTTGCAGATCAAAATTTGGGCTCGGCTTTTTCTTGCTTGCTCGAGGCAAGCAGCGCCGTGAGGCAACAATAGGTGCGCATGTCTGTAGCCTTGCAGCGGCGCGTTCGAAATGTACACCGGCAGTTGCGCAGGATAGATGCCACGCCAGAAAAGGGAACAAGATTTGCAGGATTGGCAACGGCGGAAGGTTTCACAGCTCCAGGTGCTTGGCAGCTTGCCAATCAGCTTGTCCTGGCTTTTGTGTACAGCGATCACTGCAGCGCAGCAGCCGCAGATTTTCTGCGGGGCCACGGAAGGCGACAAAAGCGCTCTTGGAAAATGGCCTTTCAAGATGCTAAGGAAGCTGTGGAGTGGACATACAGTACATTCATTATCCTTTGCCTCAACTAGTCAAGCTGACGCAGTCTTCGCTGTCTTTGTGCAGCCAGACGCAGGTGCGACACGCCGCGAGGTATGTGACAGAGTGGCGCTTGGTCGCTTGGCTTCTCACAAACAGAACCGGCGAGGTATTGCGCCGAGCCGAGCCGACGAATGCTTGCAGACGCCGCCGTTGCGGCCGTACCTGCTGCTGTGCCAGAGGAGTTGCGGCGAAGCCTCACGCGCCGGCTGCGCGGAAACGCTCGGCAGCAGCGTAAGTGGTTCTCCCGCTTTCGCGCAACATGGCGGGCTCACCTGGGCAGATTGCGCTTGCAACATGTTGTCCCGCAGGAGGAGATGTGGCAGAAGGCCAGAAGTTTTCAAACTTCAAGCACCAAACCAGCCTGGGTGTTTCCTGAAGGCCTACAAACCAGGGCCGGAAGTTTCGAGACCCCCAACACCAGCTTGCAGGGGTCCTTCTTCAAAAGTTGGCCGCTGCTGTTCTCCTTTAATCTAGTACTTGCAGGGACAACCTGAAAAAGGTGAGATGCCCTCCCGAAAACCAGTGTAGAACTACCATCTCATGTTCCTTGACATCCAGAACTGGATTGAACCTACATCCATGTTCCAACACCCAGTATAGAACCAACATCCATAGTGGGCCCAGCGTGTAATGCTCAGCAACTCCATAACCCAGTGTTGAATGAGCCAGTCCAAGCATACATTGCGCGGCGAGATGCACCGGCCCTGGAGCGTGTCCAACTCTTGAGCATGCAAGGTCACCTGTGGGCCGATGATGAGGAATTGACACGTTCATGGATCCCCTCGTAGAGGAATGAGGGTCGTCACCAGAACGTTGTCATCACAGCAGTCAGGATTGAGGGGCGCTGCTTCTGTGTATGGTCCGAGCTGCAGGCCACATCATGCTCTGAGCGCATAGTTGATGCCCAGCTGTTGCGACCAGGCAATCGCCCAGGCGGCTTTCGTGCAATCTACTTGCCTTTGGACCCATCCTGTGTGCAGGCCTCCGTGAGCAGTTCATGCAAGTTGTCCAGCAAGAGCAGCAGGAGCCCTGGGGCGTGCCAATGCGCAGGAAGTTGGTTATTTCTGCGTAGCAGACATTACTTTCCCTCCAGTGCAAACACAATAAGGTAACATTTTGTTACCTGCCTGCATTTGCCATGGCTTTGTTGTTGGGTCGCTGCAAGCGCTTCGCAACACGCCACTGCGCTTCGCACTCAGCAACACCTGAACAGGAAACCTTGCCACTTTTGATTTTTGAGTTTTCCTGAGTTTTGCAAGTTACACTGGCAATCTTTGAAAGATAGCCTGGTTGAACTTGCTTACATTTTATGTGCTCCCAGAGGGAGGTGTGGGCGGGTTTCCCCCTTTTTCGCGCAGATCCGAAGTGATTTTTGCGTGCGTGGCATGTCGATGTTGAACTGGTGCCGACGCTACCGCCGCCGCGCCATTAGCAACTGGAGCCGACTGGTGAAACAGTTGTTTCGCATTCGTCGCCTGCAGCGAATTTTCCACAATACAGGGGTGCATCTGCAGTCCTACAGTCGTACACTGTTGACTCGCTTGTCCCGCAGACTGCGTGACCTGTGACTGCTTTTACACAATGAGCATGCCAAGAGTCAGGACCAAGCAGCCCTGGCCCTCGAGGTTTTCGCCGAAGGTCGGGTGGATCATCTGATCCGCGGGGTGGTACAACTATGGACCAGCAGGATCAGCAGCACCTTGAATCCGTGGAGCTAGTTGGAGATGAGGCTGATTTCTCCACTGAACTATGTTCACGCTCGGAGGTCAAGGGCTGCCAAGATCCCCTGCAGAGATCCAGGCATTTCCCTGT
>CAUJNA010000635.1:880000-1002500 GCA_963377175.1 Effrenium voratum | reverse complement strand
AGGGGTTGCCCACCAGGCTAACTTGGTCGGCAGATCGTTGGCCTGAAATAGTTAAGCTTTGCGACGGTGTTCAGAGTCTCCTGTGTCTGACAGAGGTGTAAATCCCTTTGCCGGTGGACTCGCTCGTTTCCCCCCCAGCAGGATCGCTCGCCCTTCATTTTTCTTACACCCCTGTCGGAAACTGAGACTAGGGCCTAAGCGGAGCCGCTCTTTTCGGGGGCAAAATGAGGGATTCCACCCAGATGAAGGAAGCTGATCGGATGTGAGTTCAGGAGGGTGTTCGGGGCGTCTCCACGACCTCCCTACTTTTTCGAAAACAGGGCCCACAGGCCTTCCTTATCCCTTTTGCTGACATCAACCGAACCCTGGGTTTAGATGTATATTGCTGCGAAAGAAGATGCCTCACAACGAGGACTTTAGTCTATAATAAAAGTACAGTCTACCTGAAAGTGAAATGTTGGAACGCTGTTTGGGCCCCGAAAACCAGAGATTCGGCACTTGCACTGAGGAGCTTAGAGGACCGCCACACCTGCGAAGGTTTCTGCGCGGATCTCAGGTTAGGGTGCCCTTTACTTCCAAGCCAGTATGCATGAAGTAACATGCACTGCAAAGGGCACTCTGGTTGAGTGAGTGTGTGTGTGTGTGTGTGTGTGTGTGTGTGTGTGTGTGTGTGTGTGTTTTTGTTTGTTTTTTTTTTTGTTGTTGTCTGTTTGTTTGTTTGTTTGTTTGTTTGTTTGTTTGTTTGTTTGTTTTGTTTTGTTTTGTTTTGTTTTGTTTTGTGTTGGTTTGTTTTGTTTTGTTTTGTTGCTTGTTTGTTAGTTTGTTTGTTTGTTTGTTTGTTTGTTTTGTTTTGTTTTGTTTTGTTTTGTGTTGGTTTGTTTTGTTTTGTTTTGTTGTTTGTTTTGTTTTGTTTTGTTGTTTGTTTGTTTTGTTTTGTTTTGTTGCTTGTTTGTTTGTTTGTTTGTTTGTTTGTTTGTTTGTTGTGTTTTGTTTTGTTTTGTTTTGTTGTTTGTTTTGTTGTTTGTTTGTTTGTTTTTTTGTGTGTGTCAAGGATATGGTACCCTGCCAACCAGTTGGATTGATTATGGAATATGAACACTGTCCCAAATCCGGCCTGTAGATTTCAACAATATCCATGGTGTGTTGTTAACATGGCCTACAGCAATTGTTGGTGGGCGGGGCTAAGCCTTGAAAGGAGGCGAATCCAGGGGAAAGGGCTGCAGGGGCAGCATGAGCGGCTGCCGGCAGCTCAGGTCTTTCTCTGACCGCGAGGCTGGGACACGCATTGCTGGGGGTGCAGAGCCCTTTTGACAACCCCCCTAACCGCCCACCTGCTTTCGTAAAGTTGTCAAGGGACCCATGACCTAATCATGTAATAGAAGCTAATAGGACCTAATGAGAGCAGGTGCTTTTTTTGTCCTTTTTGGGAGGATTCCACAATTGGGGCCACCATGACACGTTTGCTTGGCTCCCCTCCTTGGCCTTTTGGAGAAGGAATCAGACAGGGTTTCCTCTTGGGTTTGATCTTGAAAGTAGATAGGTAGGGACATGCAAGGAACTCCCCTCCCCGTAAAAGTTTGATAATTCATGGGTCTTATTTTATTTAAATATCTCTCAAGACGTAAAAAGCTTCCCCCTTCGCTCTCCGCGGCCTCTCCTCTTTCGCAGGCATGTCCAAAGGAGGCGCCGCCGCACCGTAGGCCTGTGGCTGAGGTTTGCGGAATGTCCAGACCTGTCAAAATAGGGGGCCCTAAGATCAGCTGATGTTTTTCCTGGCGGGTTCCGACTAAAATGGCTTCAAGCAAAATGCACACTAGAATCCAAAGGCGAACCTCTCCTGATTGACTCTGCGCGGCACATGCTTGTTGACGAAAAGTGGACATAGGCCATGAGCGACGACCCGTGCCCTGCAAGGGGACTTAACAGGTTCATGTCAGTGGTGGGAACTAAGTGACCGGCTCAGTTCTTACTTCACGGGAAAAAACAAAACATAATATATGTGTATTTCCGAAAGTTTGGACCTCCCCTTCTTGGCGAGTATTCAGGGGAACACAGGTATGCCCACGACCAGGACAGGGTCTATGTTAGGAAGCACCCATGCAAGCAAGCGCAAGTGGCAAACTGGCGCAGGTTGGGGTGCGCCCTGTCGGCGCTGGCGCGCGAGCTGTTTCCTAGTGGCCGCCCCGGCCGGGCGGTGGGCGGGCTGGTGTCATGCATCCTACAACCTCCTGGCTTAGACCCACCAAAATGGTGGGTCTTGCGCTTGGTGTCACTGCGAAAAGCACAGCACACCCCCACGGCTGGGGTTTCAGCCCGCTTGCGAGGTGGCAGCTTCCGGCGGTGGCTAAAGGCCTTGGTGGGAATGCCATGTTTTAGGAGCTCAGGCAAGCACACTCTGTCAAGCAGATTTACGCTGACTCGATCGCCTGATGCAAGGTTTTGACAGCAAGGAGTTTTTCATGCCGGGGGTGCAGAGAGTAGCGCCAGGAACAAGAGTCGCGTTGCCGATGGAGCATATTTGTTCCCTGTATGTCCCTTCGGTGCTTTTGCACATCAACTTTTGGTCGCCAATTTGAAGTGAGTTCCCTTTGGGGTGAAGATTTCAGGTTGGAAGTATGGGGAACCCGTCAGCGCAGGCTTGCACGGGCTTGGATACCAAGAATGACGGCTGTCCTCAGGCGTGTTGAATCGCGCCGGAGCATCATGGAAGGCTTTCTGAGTGGTTGTGTCTAATGTTTGCGAGTCTCCCCCCCCCCCCCCCTGTCAGTTGGGAGCGGCCACAAAACAACATGTTTTGCACAAGGGGCACCTGTCCAAAGGGCGCTGCCTGGTGGATGTGTGAATATGCAATGCCGGCGCAACCTGCAAGAGAAGCGGACAGAGACCCTGATAAGATGCAGCCAATCCGTGGCAGGAGCTGTTCCCCCCCCTGAGACCTGGACAACTGCGGAAGTAGTTGTCGGGGCACGGATTCCATTTCCCACACCTTGATTTACTCTGCAGGTTCGACGTTTTCGCCCTGGCCTAGACTATACTGCCGGAGTCTCAGAAGGCAACCAGCTTCCAACATGTTCTCTTGGAGTTCCAATGTAGTTGGACCATCGCTCATAGCCGCCCGTGGAACGAACTCCATGTTTTTGGTGTTGTTTTGTGGTTGGTTGTTTATTTGCCGGGGGGTGGGGTGGGGGGGGATGATTGCGTCACTTCTTCGATTTCGGTTGACAAGAACTTGATGTTTTGCCGTTTCTGCGGTGCGTTTTGTATTTGTTGTTGATGTGCGGGGTGTGGTGTGTGGTGTGTGTGTGTGTGTGGGGAAAACTGGTGTTTCTTGGATGTGTTCTTTGTGTGCTGAGCTGTCTTGTTTTGCTGTAGCTCCTTGTGCGCAAACCATGGTGTCAGAAGATGTTCGTCTAGCCCTTGCCTTCATCATCTTGCTGCATCTAGCTGGTATCTCGCATGGCTTCTCCACACACTCGGTGCTGGGTCCTTTCTTTTTCTCCGCAGTGTGGCTGCCTTACTTGGACTCTCTTCTGGACGTCGCGTGTCAACCAGCGGACCCCGTCTTGTCCTTTGTGTCAGCCGTCACGGTGTGCCCACACAGATTTCCGTTCGACTTTTCGGGTTTAGGCGCTTACGTTCCTTTATTGTGGTCCATCTGGTTTACTAAGGATCCCTCCCTCCGTCGGTTATTGAAAACCTCATGCGGTTCCCAGGCAACATTCGGTCTCCAGCAAAGCAAAACGCTTGACAGACGATAGTGGGGGCTGAAGAACGGAGGTGCGTGCAGTTGGCCATGTCATGTCCTGAGCTGGTTTCTCAAGAGCAGGTCTGTTGCAGTTGCAAGGATCGTCACTGACCTTGAGAGCCGGTGTGTTGCCTGCAATCGAACAGCCGACAAAGATTTGGGGCAGTAAGGCGCTTGGGTGAACAATATTAAGGACCCCTCTCCCCGTCGGTCTTTGAAAAGAGAATCCCTCACGCGGCTCCCAGGCATCTAGCATAGCAAAATGCTTGACAGGCGATAGTTGGGGGCTGAAAAAACGGAGCTTTGGGGCAGCAGTGCGCCAATGGCATTCAGGAATCCCACTGGCTCGACGCGTTTCACATGAGGAACAATCGGTGCTCTCATTTCCCCCATGTAATCGCGGCTTGGAAAGGTTGCCCAAGCAAGATAAAGAACGAGATTACACGGGCAACTACGGGCGGTGTACCTAGTTTTGTCTCGAAAGGCAGACCGCCCCCCCCCCCAAAAAAAAAACACAAGCCTTCAAACAGCCCCAAAGCGGGTATTCTTCGAAAGATACCCATGTGGAGTTGCCCTTGGATGCATCAAGTGTTGAGCAGCCCCGTGCAGTTGCGACCGGTGTTTCAGCCTATATGCAGGTGGCGGTGAAGGGAGCCCATCAAGATCTCCAAGATGAGGTCCTTTGCCTCAGGTTGGTTGCACCAAAACGGGTGTGGTGATAGAAAGACCCCCTGTTGTTATGGAAACCACAAGGAACCCGGGCTTTTATTGGGCTGGACTAGGGCACCACCGTGTGTGTGTGTGTGTGTGTGTGTGTGTTTCTTTCTGTTTCGCAACGAGTGGTGCCATGGATTGCGTTTCCCTGCAAACCAACTCAAAAAAGGAGGTTCTACAAACCTACGGCCTCAAAAAGAGCTTTTCGGGAAGCATCCACGCAGCGAACGCTTGGCGAGTCCAGGCAGATTTGGATGCCGTCCTTTGCTTCACCCTCGGCGAGGGCGTTCGCGGAAGCGAGGCTCGCGGGCGTCGAATTTCAGGGCAGGGGAGTTGCTCTTCGGAATCACGTTGACCCCTGATGAATGTTTGTAAATCAACCATGGACGCCTTGAAACCATACAACATTCTTCGTTTCTTCCAAGAGCATGCTGACATACCCCAGTCATTGCTAAGGGTGGTCGCGTTGTAGGGGAGTCCTTTCTTTCGAGGGATCCCCCGATTCGATTGATGACAAGATGGCTTATGAGGACTCCTTGTTTGTTTCCCTTTTGAACCATCCAAAATGGTGCCTCTGAATGGTTGGCCACTCTTGTGAACTCAGGGGTTTGCCAAGCTGGGCCACCGTCACCCTCCACACTGTTTCTCGACGTTAAGGGAGGTTGTCAAGTATGTAGGCCTTGCCACGGTTTCAAGAACAGGTGTTTGATGTTTGATCCTCTCGCGAGCCTCGTGTTACTTTAGAGCCTCCGGCTCAGTCCGCCGACATTGTCCTCTCCCTCTTCTCCTTCTTCCTCTCTCCCTTCGCGGTACGTGGGGGACCCCCCCCCCCCTGTACCCTACGTATCAGACGTCGGGCGCGGGGGGGGGGGGGGGGGTTAGGGGGGGGGGGTTGTCCTCTATCCTCTCTTAGGTGTCCGACACGCCGAGCAATGTCGGCGGATTTGGTTTTCTGAGGGGTCTCAACGGAGGTTTCGGTACGGAGAATCGCTCACGCCCCCCTCTGCGCTCTGGTTCCGGGTGGTTGCAGCATCTCCTTTGGGCAATTTTGGAATAGAGGGCATCCAGAGGACAACGAGTCAAGACCGCAGGCCATTTTGGAAGAAGTTTCTCTTTGGTATGATGTTAGGTGCGACAGGGGCCCTGCGCCGGGAGACTTGCAAGCAGAGGAGGTCACGGAGGAGTTGCAAGTGGCCGCCAGCGAGAAGTGGAGCAGTGAGGAGGCCAGGGGCTTTTTGCGCGCACCAGGGCTGGAAGGGTGGTGAAATACAAAGTTTGGATGAAACTGACAGAGTTGCCCTTCCTCCCTCTATCATAGTGACAGCTATAGCATTTATGGGCGGGCACCTGGCAGATCAGGTTGCTCTTGACGGGACGCCCCTGACAGGGAGGGTAGTCAGCATTTGACTTGACATTATTCTCTACATTTTCAGGTCACTGAATATGGACCAGGATCAAAGATGTTCATTTTGGTTGGGGTTGGCTGTGCCAAGGTACTCGTGGAAATGTGTTGGGATCATTTGTGCCCTGGTCAAAAGACCCTGATTCCTGTCAAGGGAACCAGACCACAAGCCAAAAGGGGAGTTTTGACCATGGCACATTCGGGATATGTGGGCTCAAACTTACACTGGGGACTCCAGAAAACCAGTTTGGGAGGCCATGACAATATAATCCAACAAGTTTGACCATGGCAATGGTTGGTTTGCAGCCGCAAATGGTGCAAAAGCCTCTCAACCCGAGAGATGTCGTTCCCCCGTAGTACAGGCGGTGTATTCATCGCTTTGAGCAATGCTTTGGGATAGCTTGGATGCGCTATTTTGGGCTTGTGTTGCCTCGGGAATGTCGCATTGTTGCAGGCTGGTCAACCCAGAGATACCTTCTTGTATGACTCTTTCTCTCTCCCTCTCTCAAAATATATTATTTGTATGTATTTGCAGACCCACGTATTCACAGGCAACTCATAAATCGATTCCTTTGCATGTGTTCTTCTTGATGCTGTGATCATGTCATATTGGAGCGGCGATGAGCGGTCAATCGCCAGCATGTGCAAGATGCCCACGCTGCTGACAACACATTCTCATGTTGCATGCTCCCGATTGAGTCTGCGTCAAACTGGGCCTGGCCATGACCCTGAGAGCTTTGACCATGGCTCATGTAGCTATTTGTCTACTCATTTTGGAGTGTGTGTGTGTGTTGTATGTTGGCACTGCTCCATCTGCGCAGCTGTTGTATTTCAGTTCCTTTTGATCCATCCAGCAGGTTCTCCATGAAGCGAGTGGTGCTGCCTAACTCTGTGAAATCAAGCCAGTGAAAAGATCACTTTGGGGATTGTAGCTGAGTTTCCTCCTAGTGGGGATGTTTAAAAAAGGGGAAATAGAGAGCCCTGGGACCGGTTTGGGCTGTCATGGGAGGATGCCCTTTGCGGGGTTGCGTTTTGAAAGGCGCAGGCACCAATTTCTGCAAGTCTCAGACCGCTGTCCTTTAAGGCTGGCCCCCTGTCCACGTCCATGATTCACAGGTATTGGTCAAGGCAAAGTGCAGGAGGGAAGATCTCAAAACGCGTGATGTATTTTTTTTCTCGGAAGCCCGCTGGCTTGTTTGACTTCTGGGCACAGCTTCTGTTCGCGGAATGGCGTTCCACCTTTCGGCGCCTGAGCAGGTCGGCGGCTTTGAGAGCTACCTCGCAGCGGACGAGGAGACGGATGGATCTGAACCCGAAATCTGGTTGCTTTTCGACTCAACTGGCAGCCTTGGTCTGCTTCAGTCTTGCCAGTCGCACGCGAGGCGGAAAGCGGATCGGTTTGTTTCCTCTCCGCATTCGCTCCAATATTCGATTGATTCTTGATGATCTTTTTAACCCTCCACACCTGCAAGTGGTGCAGTTCGCGATTCTGATGCCACAGATAGACAGGAACTTGAGAGCCGAAGCGCTGGCTCCAAATGTCTGCCATGCGGCTGTTCCAAATCACAGCCCCGAATCACGATCGCAAGTCACGGGTCCCGATCGCAGTGTTAGTTTGTATCTGTCACATGCCAAATTGCTGAGCCAAAGCTTCATGGGTATGAGTCAAACTTACACCACCAAGAAAAAACCGCAGCAGGTAGTCTATGTTTTTCCATTTACCAGGGCACGCCATTTTGGGGTTACCCTACCAACGAATTTGCAGCCACTCACCTCATGAAACACGGGCCTTTTGCATAGGAGGACGAATCCGCCGAGGCGCAGGAGGCCGGTCCGCCGGCGAGTGGGCAACTCTCAGCTTGCGTCATGGGTGCGCTTAGGTCTACCGGGGCACCGACGCGGATGGGCCCTTGGCCTGCCAGCCCTGGCTTATCCGATTCTCGCGTTCCGGGCATGGTGAAATCAAGGTCTGTGTGGCTCTTGTTGAGCTGGCATGTAGCTTGTCCGTTGGGTGGGTGTGGCTCCCCTTGTGCAAGAGCAAAATGTCTTGACATCAGGAGCCCTACGAACACAGTGGAGGCCTCTTTTTGGTGTTGATCCCTTTCGTAAGCTAAAGTAGAGTCAGCGGCATGAACCACCATTTCTGCAGTACATAGACTGCCAGTGTAAACACATCCTGTACTAAGAATGCCTGCCTATTTGTGATTGGGCATACTTCTCAGAGTCCCCTTGTGGAGCAATCTGCCAGAAGCGGAACCACCTTCGAGTTTGGAGGGAAGTATGGATCCCATGTGTATGCATTAGCCAATACGAGGGCAGACCTTTGGTTTGGGCAACACATGTTATGCGATTATTGCAACAGGAACAAGAGAATTGCCAAAATCATGTAGGTCTTATCCATAAGGAAAGGATAAGCACATGATCAAATGACTCCTTCTTGAGAGCTGAATAAGGGCGTGTTCATGGCTTACCCATTGCTCATCCATACCTTATCCCAAGCATATCCCCTGGCCTCGGTTAAACGCTGAATCATTCCTGCAGAGCCGCTTAGGATAGGCTTGTGACAAGGTATGGATAAGCATTGGATAAGCCGTTATAAAGCCCTTGTCAAGCCGTCAGCAAGGCGGCATTTGATGCGCTTATCCTTCCCAACCCCCCCCCCCCCCCTCCCCCCCGCCCCCCAGCGCTTTGAAGGGGTGCATGATAAAAGATACCGCGATTTTGCCAGGAGTTTGTAGCCTGATGTGGTTGGTTGGCTTGCAATATTCCGAAAATCATCAGAATTGGTTTGGACTCCTGCCCTCTTTCTTGATATGGCCTGCGCATCGCCATTCCAGCGGCTCATGATCATGAGACTATGCTGAGCACACTGTTACTTTTCTTCAGCGCTCGTACTGCTCCAATTTCAGCCGATCATTTGGGTTCCTAAGAATCGAGTATGGGCTCTCCCAAGTCGCTTTTTGGTTTCCCTTTGGTTTCGCTTGGCACGCCATTTTTTTTGAGGGGGTCGACCCCCCACATTTTAACACCGGTCGCGCCATGTCGCTGATAGAGGATATGGAGGCTGGGTCCCGGTTTCGGGTCCCGACCCAGGAGGTCACTCCCCAATTTGGGAGGTTCCCAGAGGAGCCCTGGATGCCTCCGATTCAGATTTTCAAGGTTGATGTGGAGAGTGGGTTCAGAAGGTTTGAGTTCTCTCTCTCTCTCTCTCTGTCTCTCTCTCTCTCTCCCTCTCGCTTTTCTCTCTCTCTCTCTCTCGCTCTCTCTCTCTCTGATCTGCAGCCAATCTCCATGCAAATGCGGCCGTCTCAGACCTTGTTCCCGCACACGACCAGCTTCGACCATTTCGAGGCCCAGACGTACGAGGAGAGATGTGAGGATGATGGCCCCAACCACCTGACTCGCCTCGGGGAGCACTTGCCCATTTTCTCTAGCGCGCTGCAGGCGCGCAGCAAAAGTTGGGAAGCTGGGGTGCAGTCCCCTACCGAGTCCCAACCACGCTGCCAGAGACATCAGCCCTTGAGATTCTCTAGCTTTTGAGTAGGCCCCTTTGATGCCCTATTCGGATGCCGACTCAGTTGGTGCGTGGCGTTTCGTTTGGCCGTTTGGCGGTGGCCAAGTCGTCTGACCAAAGACGACTTGATCGGAACACACAGTCTGGGCTGTTTGACCGAGGCGCTCCTCACTTGTGGTTTTCCAATTTGGATAACATCGCCGCATCCACGCATCAGAACTCACCCTGAGCACAGGTTGAAGCAGCTAGGTCTTGTTTATGACACCCTATTCGGTCAGAACAGTGCATATGTACAGATGTATATCCTGATCATTCTCATTTGACAGTTCTTTTTCATGACCTCCTTTGTGTCGTTTATCTTTCCCATTTCATTTATGTAGCAATCCATCTTGTCATCTTATTCCATCCCACTCTATCCCACCCCATCCCATCAATCTATTTGTTTTTCCATCGTTGCCATTTCCTTGTTCAACCATCTGCTTCGCCTGTTTCCCTTCAGATCCTCTACGAGTTTGCGAACAACGAGAGCGCTTTGATCCGCGCCCGGCGCTCGGACCCCATCGGGCCCGACGGGGTGCTGACCAAAGCGGCGGAGTACGTGCCCGTGGTGAACTTGGTGGTGCAGGCGGGTGGTTTTTGTGAGGTAAGTGGAAGTTCGGGTTGGGTGAAAGGGAGACCAAAAGGAAGCCAACAGGCTTGTCTTTTCTTGGCACCTTTTTCATCTTGGTTTTGGGGGGCTCCAAATGATGCTTTTTCTTTTAGGGATACCATTTTTGGGGCTGGTTTAAATGGCAACCAAAGGGAGACTGTTTTTTTTTTTTTTTTGGGGGGGGGGGTACCCCTATTTTGACACATATTCCACAGAGACCAGGCGAAGGGCAGGCGAAGGGGCAAGGGGTCACCGTCTAAGGTGCCACGATCCCGTGAAAAGTGGTCGTGGGGATGAGAACTTCGATATCACAGAAAGGGACAGTTGCCACCACCTTGGTCCCTATACGAGATCTGATCCCCAATAAACCTGTGCTATGGGTGTTCTAACAGAACATACATGGGCTTGCTTTTTTAATTGATGGCAACCTCGGATGACGAGCATGAGTGGTCTGAACAAGCATAGAGGGCTCCTCTTGAAAAAAACCAATGCGGAGCAATCACCTTCTGGGCAGAAGTCATTTGCAATTTGGGCCGTCCCCCCAGCCACTGACAGCCCCTGGCCCTCATTTTGAAGTTTATGCTCGTTACCGAATCCCACGGTCAGGACAGAATTGTGGTCAAGCATTTGCGGTTGGTCAACAAATGACACAGAATTCTGGCATGGAACATGCCCCACGTTCTTGTCTATCTCGAACGACGCTGATAAATTTAGTCTAGCATTCATCCGTGAAGCAGACGCAAACCATGCTTCCTAAAGCCATTTTCAACATGGATGGTTTTTCTCTGGTTGTCCCCAGGCTCCAAGAAGGGGCGATTCCTTCCACTCCCCTTGAGGAGATCCACCGGTCCGGGGACGAGGATGAAGCCCTGGAGCGCGCGAGGCAGCGGAACCCCATCGGCAGCGAGGGCTACTTGACCAAGATGATGGAGCACATCCCCCTGGTCTCCGACGGTATGGCCGGGGATGGCGCGAGATGGGACGGTTGGGCTTGCTGGTCCGGTTCGAACCATGCATCTTATCGGTGGTATTGTTGATGGTAGGAAGGGTGCTGACAGAAGGGTATTTCAGGAGCCGAAACATGCAAAACCAGAAAGTTTCTGAGTTCGATTCTAGAATCCAAAAGCGAGACTTTACCCCGGACTTGCCTTCGAAACTTCTAGTTGACTTTGAGAACGGCAACGGGGCAGAACGGGGCTCGTTTTGTACCCGCCCTGAACCTGCAGATTGCTCCTTTTGGAGCTGCACGCCGACAGCTGGAGGTTTCCGTTGGGGCTGTTTGTTTCGCTTAGGGTTGTCACGGGTTGTCGGCTTAGGCGGAAGGCTTGGGGCTGTTGTAGCTGGACTCACATGCGAGCGATGGACTTATTTTAGATTGACAAGAAATAGGCCACAAAGACCTGGAGGAGCCCTAAACCTACCCAGAGAAAAACACGTTGAACCTTTCTATATATATATATAATTACACATAATACATATACACGCGCGTGTGGATGTTTACCCTTTATTTTACATGTTCACGGTTTTGGTAATCCAATGACCCAACACAAGCTAACAACTCTTCCAGCTGAACCATTGTTTGCCCCAAGACCATCAAGTCAAATTATTCAATCATCCACATACCAGGCGCAAAAGGTGTCCTTCTTTTCAGTGGGAAAAAGCAACTCCACCCAGGAAAACACACGGCCATCAGCCTTCCAGCCGGCCCCACCGTTGGCCTCTTGACACCCTGAAAAGTGGGGGTACCTGCAACAAGTGCATACACACCTGTTGCAAAGAGGTCGAAAGGGAGTTGTCAGCGTGGTCAAAATCCAAGTGTGCAACACACCTCTTTGCAGACGGGGCTACACACCTCTTTGAACCGGGTCCAAAATTTCCGGGCGCTTGGAGTGCCTTCCGACCCGACCAACAGGTGGCCTTCCACCGGTACCACGAGGACGAGTTGGCGGCGGAGCGCGCCAGGGGATACTCCCTGGAGCGGCTGTTGAGCAAGGACGGCGCCATCACGCGCGTGGCCGAGCTGGCGCCTTGTAAGGGAAAGCGGAGAGCGTTTCGTTTGGGTTGGGATCCGGCTTTGAAGGGGTCCAAAGGGACACTTAAAAGGGAGAAACTACAATTTGGGGGGGTCCGCCTATTCTTAAAACTCAGCTAGAAGCCCGAATTTGGTGGTTTCAAACATCGCCTGTTTGCCTGATGGCTCCCAATTCAAAGTGGGTTACCTTTCGAGGGGGATGCTGTGAATTCGTCCATGTCTGAATGCTCTGAATTAATGGTTTGTCGTGGGTTCAGCACGTCCGTTTTAAGCGGGCGAACCTAGAATGGACTGCCACAGAAGGGCCCTCACGTTTTTTCAGTGAGTGGGGATTTCCAACCAAGGTGCGGTCCTGTGGGAAGCCTTCTGTAAAGCTGGGATTCCCTCCTTTCCAAAGGGCCAAGTCCTTTTTGCTCACGAGAAACCATGAGCTGCATTGCACGCTCTGGGGCCTTCCTCCGCCCCGACGACACCCAAGTCTCGGAGATTCTCTGCTTACAGTGGCCAGGCCTGGGTTCTTGGTCCGCGCCTGTGTCAGTTCCATTGTTGGTTTATGCGTTTCTGATGAGGTATTTCCGCCCGAGGCTTTGTCTTGAAACATGTGGCTTGTATCACAGGCTTCTGCTTCAAGCATTTGTGGTTCCCCATCATGAGCTTTGGGCACTATCATCGTTGCCAAGTTGGTTTTGATGGTCTGAGATGATTTTAAAGCCGGGCGATCCCCACATGCTCTTGAACCACATACTGTGTATACTCTCCTTTTCCTGGCGGCCCCGATTCTGTGCCGAGTTGCCGGGCTCAAATCTCTTCGCTGCGGCCTTTCACAAGATCAACGGGGATTCGGAAGCCTGGCATCGCAAGCAGTCGGCGGGGTGGGTGGGTGGGAGGTGGCCATCAGACGAATTGCCGGGTTCCTTCCCTCATGCCTCACGAGCAGCCATCCTAGGTGTCCTTTCGGAAAAGCAGATGGCGCGTTTAAGTCAGGTTGGAACCCAACTGACGCCAAGCTAGATTTTATCCCCCCAACAATACACATACACACACCTTCACGAACAAATATACCCAATCTACCCAGCAAGTTGTTGGGCGTCCTATCCCATTTGGCGACTCGCCAGCCATTTTTGGATATCCACCAAAGGATCCCCAATTGAATCTCATAGCCATTGGTCCAAATCCTCTAAGGAGCGCATGGAGCGGGCGCTGAACCTCGTCGAGAGCTGGTCCGCCCTCTCGGAGCCGGACAGCGGGCTATGGCAGGTGGGGGTACTCCCGACATCACTTCAGGTACCCTGAAGTGGTTTGGGGATTTGACTCCCTGGCCCTTGTTGAGGAATTGGTGGTTTGGGGATTTGTCCGTCCTTGTTGAGGCTACCCCTTATTGACATTGAGCATGTCCTGGTTTGCCCCATTTTCCCAACGGGAACCTGTGCATAACCCATGGTTGGAAGTCCTGTTAGCCCCGGGCGCAATCCTTTGGTAACTGGAGTAGTGCTACAAGTCTAAGGCGCCTGTTAATGCCATTTCAAGAGGGCACTATAAGAAAGCCAACCGCTTGGTGCTGATCAGTTGAACAATCCGCAAGATGCTTCACTGCAACGAAAGATTTAACCTTTCTCCAGTGGTTTTCCAATGTGGGGATAATGGAAAGTCGTACACACTCTTCATTTTGTGCAGCCTTTGTTGAGGACCGAAACCAAACGAGGTTTATCTCTTGCGGGAGGGTTGAAGACATGGAGGCCTGGGTTTTCCAGTGCAAGATTTCTTTGTTTGGTGTGAGGTCCCCGGCTCCCCAGCAATCGGAGCTGAACACTAATGCTTTTGATGGTATCTGCGGCATCTTCAGCCACAAATGTGGCAGGGACGGGAATGGACAGATAGAATATCTGACAATGTTGTCCGGATGAATAAACCTTGAGGGATCCTCTCTTACATGGGCTAGACCAGGGTCAAATGATCTCCCAAAATGAATTTGGCCCCTGAATGATTTGTCCCACCTGCCAATTCATTCTCCTTGCTATTTCAAACCCCAACCCCATGAAAGGTGGCGGAGCTGGTGCCCGGAGTGGATGCCTTCGCCTTCGCGGTGCACCTCAACGGAGGCGGTTTTTGTTTTTCTTTTCTGCGGTGCTGCGGTGCGTTCCGACTTTGAAAGGCGACTTAGGGCGACTTGGGGTAGGTCCCGAGGCATGCACGTGACTCCAAAAGAAGAGTTCTCATGGTTGGAAAGAGGACGCTTTGGGTTTCGGCGGAGAAAGGAAATGAGCCAGGGCTTCAGGGGGGTCGGCGGGTTGATTCCCTTCTGCTAAAAGTCGGCTACTGGCCAAGTGGCCTGACCCAAGGGTTTGCAACCAGGTTCCGGGCATTTCCTTTTTGGGTCTGCCTTTGACAAGCCCCCAATGCAGCAAGGTCTGGTTTGGTGGTTGGCTCTGCCTCTGGATTCTTAAGCAGGTTTGCTGAGGGGTTGCCTTGGTTTCCCTTTGGTTCTCCTGGGGCTTCTGGAATCACGCGGCAGGACACTACGCGCAGGCGCTGAGGAGTGTGACGAAAACCAGCTGGGTGAACGTCCAGACCCGGGAGATGACCTTCTTTATCAGGCCAGCTGCGGGCTTGCAATGAGCTGGGCCTTCCCTTTCTGGTGTGGGCTGTTCTTTGGATCCTTAGGCTCTTAGATCTTTTGGTAAATGATTACGTTCTGTGTTTTGAAAATGAACCTCAGAAGGGTAATATGTTCGGGTCAGGGGGAAGGCCGACCCAGGCGTGGGAAAACAGTTTCTGAGAAAGAAGTTAACTGGTGTGCATCGCCCAGCCCGATGAGGTTCAACTCCGTCTCCGAGAGGTGGTGCGAAAAGGCCCGGACCGAGAATCAGACCGGAGATCGAGGATCTCGGAGAGAAAGACTCCCGCAAAGATGCTCACCATAAGAACCCCCCACCTTGACACTTGTTTTCCATTTTAGACGTTCAGGGAGACAATCAAAGCCTGGGTAGATGAAGGTTAAGGGTTATAAAAGCCCAACCCAAAACGGGTGCAGCCAGCATTGTAATTCTTTATATCACAAAAATCCGCCAGATGCCGGTTCATGTCCCGTCAGAGCAATCTCATCGGTCGGTTGGAAATGGTTGACACCTCCAAATCCCACGTCAAAATACTGGACAAACAGAGGCTAGTGGGCATTCCGCATGGAAGATATGACGCGGCTGGTTGTTGCTCCCGGCGTGGACCCACACATCGACGATTTCAGGTAGATACAGAACCTGAGCATTCCGATCCCTGTAAAGGGACACCCATCCAGGCAACTCGGAGGACGTAGGTTGGATACTCGACAATCAACGAGATGATTTTTGGCTTTCCGCGATTGAAAGGGAAGTGATATGGCTACTTGTCTTTCGGATTCTCATTATCCAAAACGTGTTGACCAGCGCAGGTGGACATCCTGGACGTGGACGTGCTCCCAAGGCGGAGCCGGCGCTCGACATCAAGCGCTAGCCAGGTTCCAGGTTGTTTGAGCAGGGCTGGGTGGGAAACATGCATAGAATTGGGTGTGTCTGTTTTTGAGGGTACCCCTTTTGGGCTTGGTTTCAAGGGACGCCAAAAGGAACACCACCATTTTGGTGGGACACATGCATCGATTTGTCCCTACTCGATTCGTGTAGCAGAAACCCGGTGTCGGGTCACTTCGAAACGGCGCTAGCCATTTGGAAGGGTCCATGAACCATGATGGTTTTGACGCATACCTAATTTTTGTGCACTTACTCCGTCTCTACAAGCAATGTGATGCAATTCTGGACCTCGGCAGGCTAGTGAGATATAGTCGATTTGAGATGAAGCCATGAAATCCATGATGCTTGCCTGTTGGTTTGCCTGCAATATTGGGGGGTATCCTCAGATCAGGCCAGGCACACTTTTCTGGTTGACTTGCAGATCCTCGGAGAGACGCGCAGGCAGTTCTCCTTGGTCGTGGGCTTGTCGGACGTTGTCACCAACTTTCTACGGATTGACCCGAAGGCTCGGATGGATTTCCGGATGGCCGGATGCGGAGTCTTTCATGCGGGACACGGCAAGTTGTCGTCTTTTTGGTTATTTTTGGCCAGAGGTTCATTTGAAATGAAGAAACATTGGACCACATGCTATTGAGCTGTGGGGTTTCCTTTGGCTTTGTCTTTGGACTTTCTTGGGTTTCTCTTTGGGAATCTGTGGGCTTGCTTCGGGTTTTTTGCTCCTGAACCTTCAAATGCAGGCCTGGTTTTCTTACTTGTGTTGAAGCATCCTGGGCGCCTTGAGTTGTCGATGACACATTGAAATTGAAAGGCACACTGGACGTTTCTGTTCTTAGCAGCCTTTGTGATGCTCGGGCTGCCTGCTGACTGCAGCTGCTGGCCCAAGCCATACCATATGTCTTTACTTCAAGGCCAACACCATGCTGAAATGCAGCCCGTTTGCTTAGGGTGCTTGAGTTTCGTGTCACTATCGGTCTGTCTCTCCAAAAGCATTGCAGGCCTTGCCCTTTGCCCTGTCTGCCCTTTGCTACGTTGATTCACCATATTCAATCAATCCAGAATACAAGCACCATGAGCATGCGGAAGTTTCTTTGGAGTCTGACACCGACTCCGCGACACCTGCGAGTTACAAGCCATGGCGAGCGCTCCCTGTGCGGGGCTGGCGGTGTTGCTGTGCGGCCTGCCGGGCTGTGGAAAGGACCGGACGCTCGCCTTTTTTTGTTTTATTTTTTGGGGAGGCGGGCGCGCATTTGTATTGAGTTCTGGATACGAAACGGAAATCACGCGGCCAAACGCACACTTCCTTGGGGAAGTGTTCCTACAAAGGTCAGGGGATCCCAAACGGCTTCCAACAAGCAGGTTCCAGCTTGCACCAAAGGACTATCATTTGCGTGGCATCTGAGCGAGCCAATTTGTTAGAAGCCATTCAGGGTCACCCAACAAGGGCAAAAGCCCTTTGACCGAGATGTTACAAATCTTAAGGATTCCCCTTTTGGCTGCGCTTGAAAACCAGAACCACAAGTGGGAAAACCTTCACTGGACAACATAAGGAGTTGCACCATAACGCAAAAGTGTTGAACAAGCTTTACGCGTTGCATCACGAGTGGGTTTCTCGTTTGGTCCTTTAACGCCAGAACCCAAAGGGCCTTGCGTCGATCCACGATTTGACATTTCACTCATCGATGATTGTTCCGAAGGGGAACCTTTGGAGCAGGACACCACGAGTTTTTTCGCCGTTTGCTTTTCCCCTGGTGGATTTAAAGGGAGTCTATCACTACAGGACAGATTTTATTTTTTCTAGGGGGCTTGAGCAAATGGTTGTTATAAGATCAGAGCCATCACTAAAGGGAGCCTATCACCAAAGGAAAACACACTCTCTTTTTTCCAGAAAGCCCAAGCAATGTTTTTTTGTTTTTGGAGATTGGCCTCATCCATTTTGGTTGACCAGCAAAGCAAATGGTCGTTAAAAGCAAAAAAGCAAGAAAACAGAAAACTCACACACACACAAAACACACCAAAAAAGAAAACAAAACAGAGCCGTTGCACCCCCCAAGGGCCGCAGCAGGACACCGTGGGCCGCGCGTGCGCCGCGGCTTTCGAAGGCGCCGCGGCCATGTCCCAGGACGAGCACCGCGCCCATGGGCCGACGGCGCAGAAGGCCGTGTTGTTTTTGGCCGTTAAGAGACTAAACCCGGGGTAGAAGATTGGTTTCCTTATGTCCTTTGTTTTTTGATGTTCTTTCTGATTATTTCTTTTCTTTTTTGTTTCTTTGTTCTTTGATGTGCTTTGCCTGTCTTTTTGGTGTCCTTTCAATTTCGTTGCTTCTCTTTTGGTTTTGTTTGTATTACTTTGCATTTATTTTTTGTTTCCTTTGAATTTCTTTGCATTTCTTTTGGTTTACATTGATTTTCTGTGCATTTGTTTGTTGGTTTCCTTTGATTTTCTGTGCATTTGTTTTTGGTTTCGTTTGATTATCAGTGCTTTTATTTTTTGGTTTGCTTTGATTGCCTTCGCATTTCTTGTCGGAGTCTTTTTTCATTTCTCTTTCCATGTCTTTGCATTTCGTTTTGGTTTCCTAGGAGATGTCTGGCGTTTCTTGTTGGTTTCCTTTGAATTTATTTGGTTCTGTTTGATTTTCATTGATTTTGCTTGCTTTTCTTTTGGGTTTCCTTTGAGATTCTTTGCTTGTATTTTTGGTTTGCGTCGATCTTCTTTGCTTTTTCTTCTTGGTTTGCTTTGGGTTTCTTTTCTACATTTGTTGGTTTCCTCTGAATTCCCTTGCTTTTCTTTTTGGTTTCCTTTGAATGTCCTTGCTTTTCTTTTGTGGTTTTCTTGCTTTTCTTCCTGTTATTTTTTGGGGGGAATGTTCTTTCTTGTTTCTTGGTTTCTTTGGATTTTTATTGCCTTTCTTTTAATTTGTCTTTGATCATCCTTGCTGTTCTCGCAGTTTCCTTTTATTTTGCTAAGTTACTTTGCCTTCTTTGTTTTTCTTTCATATTTTTTGCATTGTTTGTTTTCTTTGGCTTCCTCTGCGGGTCTTCGCTGCTTTTTTTTGGCTTCAGTTGTTTTTCTTTGCTTTTCAGTTTGCTTACCTTTGTTTTTTTTTGATGTTCTATGCTTCCTTTTGGTGTCCTTGGATTGTTTTTTTGGGGTTGTCAAGCCTTTTGTTAGCTTCCGTTAATTTTCGTTGCTCTTCTGTTTGGTTAGGTTTGAGTGTCTCTCATTTTCCCCGCTTTTCCTTTTGGTGTATTATGTTTTTGATGTTCATTGCTTTTCTTGTTGGTTTCCTGTGACTTTCATTGTTTTCCTTTTTGGTTTCTTTTGGTTTCCCTTTCTTTGAGTTTCCTTGCTTTTCTTTTGGATTCCCCGTCTTTTTTGATATGCTTTGCTTTCCTTTTTGGTTTCCTTTGACGTTCTTTGATTTTATGTGCCTTTTGTTTTCGTTCTTTTGACTTTCTCTGTGCTTATTTTGTGTTTCCTCTGTTTTGCCTTGACTATCCTTGTTGTTCTTTTGGTTTCCTTTGACTTTCTCCTTTATTGTTTTTTTCGGTTCCCTCAACATTCTTTGAGTGTCCTTGCTTTTCTATTGGTTTCCTTTGTTGCTCTTTGATTGTCTTTGCATGTTTTTGGTTGCCTGTGTTTTTCATTGAATTTGCTGCAGGTCTTTGTTATTCTTTGGCGTTCATTGCTTTGCTGTTTGGTTTCCTTTGTTTGTTTTTGATTTTCTTTGCTTTTCGCGTTGTTACCTTTGATATTTCTTGATTTTACACGTGTTTCTTGTTTGTTTCCTTGAGTTTCCTTGAGTTCCTTCATTTTCTTTGTTTTTCTTTGCTTTGCTTTGCTTTTGTTGTCGGTTTCCTTTACATTTCCTTGCTGTTTGTTTTGGTTTCCTTTCAATGTTGGTTCTTTCCTTTTTGCTTTGCTTTGAATTTCCATTCCTTTTAAGCAAATACTTGAATTGCTTTCGTTTTTTGCATTTCTTTGATGTCCTTCCATGTTCTTCGATTCTGTGGTGTGCTTTGCTTTTTTGCGTGCTTTGCTTTTTGTTTTCCTTCTGGCTTTCGTGGTTTGCCCTGCGCGGGCAAATTTGTGAAAGGCCTTCACAGAGCTGCTGAAGCAAAAGGCGTCCCCGGTCCTCGTGCTGCGCAACGGCGTGGATGTGGGGGACCGTCCCTCCGCCCGAGTTGGTTAGTATTTGGCACGGTTTCCTCCATTTCCCTTTGTGGAACCTCCAAAAGTGGCGGTTTCAAGGGAAGCCACCAGCAAATTGCAACTTTTGAAGGGGAAATCCAGCGATTGAGACAAGACCAAGACCAAGGTTGGCGAACCTTGAACATGAAGCTTGTGCTTTGCTTGTGTGTGTGTGTGTTCCCGCATGCGTGTTTCATTTTGTTCCTTTGGGCAAACATAGTCTCCGCTGAAGTATACCTTGGCGATCTGCGGAAGTTGTTGTGTTTCCCTTTGGAGGTGCGTAGGTGTTGTTTTGTTGATTGTCCGTCTTTTGATTGTTTTTTTTCGCCGTTCCCCCACCATTGTCCTTCTCTGGTATATAAAATTTGGCCGGGAAACAACCCGTTGTCCTTTGTTCTGCTGATTGGCCTAGATCCGATTTCTCTCTTCCCGGCTGGGAGGGGGTCGAAGGGACAGTGGGAAGCCCCGACGGGAAGCCCCGACGGGTGCTTCTGGTCTTCTTTGGCGTTTCTCCCGACCCCCCTGCACGTGTTGGGCGTGGCTTTTTGCGGGCCCCGCACCCCCCCCTCTCTTGGTTGGTTTGAGGCCAAACAGAACCCCCCTCTCCCCCCAACTTCGGTTTGCCCCGTGCCTCAGGTCTCCCCTACGTCCTGGCAGCCAAGCGCCACGGCTACCGCGTGGTGGCCGTGTGGCCCGCGGAGCTCAGCTCCAGCGACCGCCAGCGCCGCGCGGCGCTGGCCCTGGCGAGCCTCGCGGGGTGCTACGGGCGCCTCAGCGCCAACGGGCGCAAAGGACACGAGACGCTGACGGCGGAGAAGGTGGAGAAGCCGGCCCAGGTGCGGGCTCGCCTGTTCGAAGTTGTTGGTCGTTCTGTTGGTTTTGTTTTGTTTTGTTTCGCTTTTTTTTTGTTTGGTTTCGTTTGGGTTTGTACTGTTCTGTTTTGATTGTGCGGTTTCGTTCCGTGTTTGCTGTTCTGTTTTGATTGTTTTGTTTGCTTGTTTGTTTTGTTCAGATGTTGTTTTTGCTTGGTCTTCGTTTGTTGTGTTTCGTTTGGTTTTGTGTGTTTGTTTGTTTGTTTGTTTGTTTGTTTGTTTGTTTGTTTGTTTGTTTGTTTGTTTGTTTGTTTGTTTGTGTGTTTGTTTGTTTGCTTGTTTGTTTGTTTGTTTGTTTGTTTGTTTGTTTGTTTGTTTGTTTGCGTTTTGCGGGTGTGTGCGCTTCCTGCGTTTTTGATCTTGACCAAAACAGGCCAGGACCGAAGAGGTTTGAATCTGGTTGAACGGGTGCTAAATTCCAGAAGCGGTCGCCGGTCGGTGACCTTTCCAACTAGTAAGTAGTATAACGTGGCTTTCTTC
This sequence comes from Effrenium voratum, assembly GCA_963377175.1. Classification (NCBI taxonomy): domain Eukaryota; class Dinophyceae; order Suessiales; family Symbiodiniaceae; genus Effrenium; species Effrenium voratum. The sequence goes on along the minus strand of CAUJNA010000635.1, from coordinate 981,404 downwards.
CCGTATGCCCCGAATGGTTTTGGGTACTCCTTTGCTGGCCTTTGCGACTCAGTTGGGCGCACTGAGCACAGAGGGAATCGTTTCCATTTGGCTCCAACTAGTTTTGTGACTTGACCTTTCGGAGCCGTGTCTTCGCGATAGTTTTGAGGGCTTGCCTATCACTGTGTTTTTGACCGAGTAAGCCTTTCTTGAGGTGGTGTGAGAGAGATCCTAAAGCGACACCTTCCCATGCTTTGGGGATGCATAGATGACCCGACTTAGGTGTGCCTCAATTTCCTGCACATGTTCCGGGCGCCGTCTGCTGGGGAAGTGGACGCTGTGCTGCCGCTGGCTTTCTTGCGGAGTGACCTCAACGGTTTAGAGGCGGTGAACGATTGGCTGGTCTCAAGGGTGTGACCGAATGGCCCGACCTTTTGGAAACAAATTCAACCCACCAAGGCTCAGTAAGTCAGCCCTTTTGCTCAGGGAGGAAGATCAACCCAGGGTTGAAAGGGTCAAAGTGGTAGGTGGCCCGAACCCTGACCAAGAGATCCTGATACTAGTCCATGGTCAAAACGCCTGCTTGCTTGGGCCCTTTTTATGTCAGGAATGCTAGACCACCATCATCAGGGTTGATAACGGAGCTATGACCATGACCGATGCAAGGAGTGTCGTGTGTCCGTTTTCCAGTTCCTTCTCGAGGTACCTTTTTGGGCGTGTTCCAAAAGGATACCACACGTTTTTGCCGGGTTTCATATCCAAGTTGTGACGCAAGTGGATTCGACGACGCTGTTGAAGCAATGAGTGTGCCAACCTTCCTAAACAACCCTCGTGTTTCCGCAAGTTTTCCCTGGATTTTCTCAGGAGGCGGACCTTTATTGCTTCCTGAAGTACGTTGCTGTTCTTGCGTCTCCCCTTGGTCTATCCTCTGCAGGCTTCTCCCTCGCAAATGTTGAATGTGTGGGAATACGTGATGGCTGCTGAGGAAGAGTGAGCCACAGCTGCGTGTGTTGGTTCGCTTCCATAAATTTCTCCCCAGGAGTCCATGGCTCTGGCGGAGGTGGGCAAAAGCCTCGGCCAGAAGCGGCTGCCGGCTCTGGTGGCCGGCGCTGTGTCGGGATCCTTCGCGGCCGCCCAGGCGAGCATCGCCGCCTGGGGCGCCGAGGCGGCTCGGCGCCCGGTGGAGGCGACGGGGTTTCGGATGGAAGTGCTTCTCAGAAGAGGGGTGCTTCCCTTTTGGACGGGTTTTAAGGGAAAGTCGGAAACCACAAGGGAATCAAAGACCTGAAGGGGCTCGAAATCGGTTTGCGATAGCGTTTTGGGTTCAAAATGTAGGGATGTGTCGCAATAAGGGGACCCCCATGCTTGGTTTCCTTTTAGCTAGTCCTCTAAACCGGCCTGTGTCACTTTTCCTACACCTAGCGTTTCACTTTTACAGCCATATCGCAAACAAATGGGGAGGAGCTAACGTCGGAGTTGACGCAGTGGCTGGACGAGCAGCGCGCGCTGCCTGCGTCAGCAGCCCCTGCGGGCGGGGACGAGGACATGAAGCGGCTTCAGCGGGCGGCGAAGATCCGGTCGGCGGCGGCTTGGACGTTTTTGTTGTCTCAGGTATGTTTGGGGTTGATCAAGTTGATTGGAATACCATGGGCCCCCAAATGATGGGCAACTTTTCCCATGGAACTATCAGCATGGTTTTTCAACCAAGGGTCATCCCAGCTCAAGGAGTTTTTGATCAACCCCCACATGTTTGGGTTCTCCTTCTTTCTTTTAGTGTCATTTTTTTTGTCAGGACTTTTTGGTGTCTTTTTGTTAGTTTTTTAGAGTGATAAGAGTGTCTTTAGCGTCGATTGTATTTTGTTTTTAGAACTTTTAGGGGGGACACCGTGGATTTTATCACACTGGCGCGGGGACAAGCCGATTTTCCCATGCCCTCTTAAGGAACAAAGGACTACTGTCTGGGGCTCCCTTGCGGTTTCCCCAGGGTGCATAATCTGGGTGTGTCATTTTGTCAAGATGCGCTTTTCAGGCCGTCGGCAGACTTCATATGAGGGTTTCTCAAAAATCGGGGTGGTTGACTTGTGTTGGGTTCCCCTGAAATTCAAAGGGACGACAATGGACATCGGCCCTAGGTGGAGCACATGGTGTCCCCCTTCAACTTGGCGGCTTGCCGGGAGACGGGCTCCACGGTGACCAGCTGCCGCTGGGCACCCAAGGCGGGGTGTCTCGAAGCTGAACCGATTTACGTGCTGGAAAACGGTGGGTTCGCTTGCAATCTGAACACCGTGTCCAACCTTTTTTGTTTGGGGTGGTTTCAACAGGCCCCAGGTGTCTCTTTGATCTGCCTGGGCACTTGGGCCAGTGGCTTTTTGCAAGGGGAACTTGGTTGGCCCACTCCCGTTTACACCAGTCAGCCCTTTTTTTCGGTTTCGACCATTTCAGTGGCTGGTCTAACATCCGATTGCCTGTTGAACTGCCAAACTTAGCTTTTGGTGGATGTTTTCACACTGTGAGGCCAAGAGGTTTCAGCTTTCTCAGGCCTTGAAAGGAATGTCGCCTAAAAGTGATGCGGAGGCAACGTTTCGACAGTTCTGAGGGAAGGCTTCTCGGGTTGCTTAAGGCAAGCTCCGCGAGGTTTGATGGCAGCTTGACATGCACAGGATACCAGAATCACTTGTCCCATGCCATTCGACCTGTTGGTGCCCAGATTTTAGGCCTCCAAATGCAAACCTTTCGATTTGTCCAGGTCCTTCAGAAGCTGGTACCACCACATTTACCAACTGCCTGCAGAAGCAACATCTTCTTTGCATCAAGCATTGCTTAGCAATGCTGTTGTTATCGCGTTTGGTTTGTTCCTAAAATAGAGATCGGATCCCACAAAGCAATGTTGGCTCCCTTTTGGATCGTGTTCACACCAATAAAAAAAGACGCCCCCTTCTCTTCGAAGTCTTGGGACATCCTCCCAGTTTGACTCAAGTCCAAAGCACACTCGAACTGGGGGTGGCGTAGATGGTCATCACCTTTATAAGTCCTTCACCGCAGTTCAAATGTTTCCTGTCGAGGGCGCCACGACCATGGCCAATCAAGCAGATGTGGCTCTGAATTTAAATCAGGAACTCAAACATGGTGGAGATAAATTCCAATGTGCACTACAAGGTCCAGTCGCTTGAAAACCTTTTAACCGTTTGGTGTCCCTACTTTGGTCCATATTTACCCAAGGTTCCAAAAGGTGATCACCATGTTTCAGGAAGCGCTGCTCCCCCAATGTTCAGGAGGACGCGGAGGGCGCGGCTCCGGGCGCGGCTCCGGGCGCGGCTCCTTGGCGGCCCGCCTGGCCTCTGAGCTACTTCTGCGGCGCACCGCAGCTGCGGAAGTGGGGGGCGACGCCACAGGACGGAGCTCCTTGCCTTTGGCAGGGACTTGCGCGGGGGTGCGGCTGCTTGGGACGATGGACGGGGCGGACATTCTTGTCTTTCCACTTTGCCCTTTTTGTTTGAGAAGTGGGGTATGGAATGGGTGTTTTTTTTTTTCTTAGCCCTGTCTTTTGCTTAGCCCTGTCCGACCCGGTTGGTTGGTTGGTTGGTTCTCGGCATTTCGGCCTTCGGAACCGATTTCCGGATGGGGCATTAGTCACTCCATTGCCTGGCCCCCCGAAAGAGCAGCACACAAAGCCCACTCTGTTTTGGACTTCGGGACCGACTTCTGGAGAATAAAATGCACGAGAAATTAAAGCCACCAAAATTATCATCATTTGACATGCTGGGCCGCCAGTTCGCGCGGGGGGTGTCTCTCTTTTCCTGTATGTTTGGCATTCACAAGTCCACTCTTAGCCATGCACTCCCGCTGGTACTGGCTGAAGCCTGGTGCCTAGACACTCTTCCGCTACAGCAATAGTACAACGCGACAGCCAAGGGCGTCCAGTATTGCTGTAGCGCAACAGTGTCTAGGCACGAGGCTTCAGCCAGTACCAGCGGGTGCACATGGAAACTCCATACTGGACGCCCTTGGCTGTCGCGTTGTACTATTGCTGTAGCGGAAGAGTGTCTAGGCACCAGGCTTCAGCCAGTACCAGCGGGAGTGCATGGCTAAGAGTGGACTTGTGAATGCCAAACATACAGCAAAAGAGACACCCCCCGCGCGAACTGGCGGCCCAGCATGTCAAATGATGATAATTTTTGTGGCTTTATTTTATTCTCCAGAAGTCGGTCCCGAAGTCCAAAACAGAGTGGGCTTTGTGTGCTGCTCTTTCGGGGGGCCAGGCAATGGAGTGACTATTGTCCCATCCGGAAATCGGTTTCAAAAGCCGAAATGCCGAGAACTGTTGCACTCTTACTGTCCAGAGCGTGTCCCAACCAAGTAACTCCGGGTAATGAAACTGAGCCCCAGAACGGAGACAGGGTTAAGCAAAAGACAGGGTTAAGCAAAAAAACACCGTACCCAGTGGGGTATTTGCAGGGATCCAGTGTTTTTTCCTCCTAGGGCTGGCTGTTTTTTCTAGGCCTGGTCCCCTGGTTGGGTTGGTTGGTTCGTTGGTTGGTTGGTTGGTTGGTTGGTTGGCTGGCCGCATCCCCGGCATCACCAGCCTTACTGGCGAAGGGCTGACATCCAGGCTGCCGTTGGGCGGGTTTGGGGTTGACTTTGAGTGGGTTTGGGTTGGTTTGGAGCTGATTTGTGTTAGGTGTGCTGCTGGTTTAGCAGCGGCTTTAGGGTTGCTCTCGTTTAGGATCGGTTTTGGAGCGTTGCCCCAAACCACCAAAACTCGCCCACAACTCACTTAACCACACCCCAAAGAAACCCGAAAGCCGCTGCTAAACCAGCAGCACACCCAACACAAATCAGCTCCAAACCAACCCAAACCCGCAACCCCAAACCCGCCCAACAGCAGCCTGGATGTCAGCCCTTCGCCTAAATCAACCCCAAACTGCCCCAAGACCTACCCTCGTGAAGATCTAAGCCACAAGCCCTGATAACTTAAACCAGCCCTCCCAACTGCCACCCAATCAGCCAGGTCCAAATGATGCTGGTGATGCTGAGGATGTTGCCACAGCCCTAGGCAAAAACCAGTGCTGGGCAAAAACCAGCCTTGGTAAAAAAATAACACCGTTACCCTATTTGCAGGGCTTTGGGTCATTGGAAGGGTTTCACGCCCAGATCACGCCGCCCTAAGTCCAGCAACTTTACACGAGATGTGGGGAGGCAAAGGTGGGGACTAAGTCCCTTCCTCTTGCAAAGAGACAAGATGGCGAGCTTCCTTGCAATTCATGTTCCCAGAATCAAACCATCCGTGTTTGAGGGTTTTTCGCAGCACCCGCAACAAGAATCAACTCGAGAAAGAACGCAAGGACCATACGCAAGCAGAACCACACTTACATTTCTTCGACAGGACGTGATGGAGGCGGCGGTGGAGAGCAGTGAGAGTTCCGCGTCCCTGCAGGAGGGTGACAAGGGCGTGCTGGTGGAGCTCCTGCAGTTGGAGGCTTGGCGGTCCGGACGAATTTTGATCTCCGTCCATTTTCCCAAGAACATCATTTTTCTTTTTAAAGGGAATCTACCACAACTGGACATATTTTTTGTTCCAGGGGGCTTAAGCAAATGGTCGTCTCTGAAGGTGCCAAAGAAAGGCGAAGTTTTTGATAGGCCTCCAATGGAGAAAGGAGCGGTGCGCGGTGGTTTGGGAAACTGCCTTTCCCAAATTTCAATTCTGTCAGCAAGAAAGGGTGCTGAGGTTGAAGAAGCACAAAAAGTCGTCCTTTAATAAATTTGGGTAGCCCTCTTTTGCTGCAAAAAGACGAGAACTTTTTTTGGATGGTCCATCACCCTGTTGTTCACTCCCGTGTTTGTTTGAAGGAAGTACATGGAAGTGCACAGGCGCTGCTTTCCCAAAAAGACATTCGTTCACAGAGGGTTTGCGCACGATTGCTGGTCTCTTTACTGGAGAGTTTTGCTTCTGCGGGGTCAGTTGTCCCTGATGAACAATCTCTCAAGAACTTTGCCGTTGTCCACTGTAAAGGGGGCGGCACTGGGCACACTTCCCGGTTGCCAGTAGGAATTAGCGGGAGTGACCATGACTCATATTCTTGCAATGGGTGTCAACAGATACGGGCCTCTTTTCTTGATGGGTGTGAAAGGACACCAGCATTACTCAATCCATGTTTGAGCGTCTAGTTCTGGGACATAACCAAGTTCAACGGCAACTCAAAGCATATCTGATAGAGGATCCCTTGTGAGACAAGCCCGGGATGTATGTCAGAAACTGGATTCAAGACGCATTGGACAGATCGTAGCTTTCCTCCCACTCTATTGTTGCTCTCTCTGACCTCTCACACAAATTCCCCGGAAAGGCTACATGTTCTAACAGACGGGCGTCTCCTCATGTTCCACGTTGGAGGGAGGCTTCTTCATGCCACGCTAAACTACCGCACTGCTTACCTTGTTGTTTGCCATGAGACTTTGGGGCCCTCAGCCGCTCAGCAGGGTCCGCGTCCAAATCTTTCAGCGCAGGACGCTGAGCTGCTGGTGAGCCCTAAGGGCCCCTTGCCAGAGGAGTGCCTTCGCAAGCTCAAGTGCCCGTGAGAAACGGCAGCTTTCGCGCAGGGGTTTGAAGGGCGGCATGGATGGGGGGGTGGAGTGGTCTCAGGGCGATTTTAAGACCTGAGGTTCTCTGTAGCTATGGATAGGGATGGCCATCACTCATTGAGTGATCATTCACGTGAAGGTCACTCTCCTTTGACCCGAGAGTTGGACTGTCAGGGCCAGCGTCGCGACATCAATGATCCGGCACGGAGCTTAGTGCTTTCTCGCTGTGCCAGGGGTAAAGGTGGTCTTCCATGCGCGCGTTGAAAGGTACAGCCTCCGACTCTACGGGAGATTCTATTGCCCCCAAACCTCAAACCGGCTGCGAGGGAAGATCTGGTACTCAGCCTCAGTGCATCCATTCTCGTGCTCACTGATTTCACTATCCCTTCAGTGATTCTTTCAAGACACGTACTCATTTTGCTGGTGCGAAAGAAAATGTGGGAATGACACAGGCTTTGGTCCCCTTAAAGGAAAACAGCAGTTGGATGGTTTGTAAGGGTCATTCCCTCATGCAAGTTATTTGGGTTTGTCTCATGGTTGCATGGCTTCCCTTTGTCCCTCGAAGTGCGCGGATTTCCAAGGAGGCAGCGGGGGCCCAGAGCATGACGGCCATGGACCTGTCCAAGGCGACAACGGGCGGTCTGCTCTTTGAGAAGTCTAACTTCCCATGTACTTTGCCTCCTGCCGACTAACGTGGAGCACAGACCCCTGCAGTGCACTTCCCTGTTACCGTTTTTGGGCTTGTTCAAGGGAACCATCAGCTCGAGTTCTTTGGGTGTGTTGGGGGGGGAGGTCGTAATGTGGTGTGAAAATCAAGATTCTAAGAAAGACACCTTTTTGCGCTTTTTCAGTATTTTCACCCCCTCAATGCAGAGATGCTGGTGATGCAGGGTCTGCATCCCTAGCATCCTCAGCATTACGTGGCACATCCTCTGGCACACACGGTTTTTGGTGAGCCCCTCTGGCATGCCTGCGAATCGTTGCCTTACCAAAACCATGCCTCCGGAACGAGCCCCTCTTCCCTCCTATTGTTGTTGGGAGCTGAACTGGCTCGAGTTTGGTTCTGTCAGGCAACTGCCCAAGGTTCATTTTTGGGGTAGCAAGCCCTCAACAACCTCAAATCCTTGACTCAAATAGAAACCGCAACTTACTAGAAGGGAAAGGATGGAGCCCGCTGGACAACCATGAAGAGACCCCCGCAACAGACTACAAGAAGTTGGATCTTCACCAAACCGGGTAGTGTTCCGTGTCCTCTTTCTTCCAGTTGAACAACGCCAAAAGCTGGCTTTCCGATTGCATGTTGCTTTCCTATATTCCTGCAATCCAGAAGGCCGCAATGCTGGTTGCTGATGACTGGCTTTTCGGTTTCCTTTTCGCCTTGACACCATTTTATGCGGTGCAGTCCTTTGTAGGTCACTTTGTTTGAACAGAAATGGCACTGGTCTCAGTTTTATTCGAACCACTTCAGAAGTGCCATCCACTTGTAACAAGACGCCTAGCTTCCGAGCGCTCTGTTGGTCCTTGTCTCCTTGTCGAGAGGAGCTGGTGAAAGGCGTTGTGACCGAAAAGCTCAAGACTCGCGTGGACTACATCATGAGCATGGCTGGCTTCCCAGAATACCAAGCTCTTGCTGAAAATCCTTCCCACTAGGGCAATTTCGGATGGACGTCCCTTTACTGGGTGGTTCCCACCATTTGTTTTTGTACCGGTACCGTTTAGGCGGTTTCTTTTGTGGCAACAAAAAACCTGCTTGGGTTTGACTATAGGCTCACGCGCTGTGCACCTTGCTGTGCCCAGGTACCGACCTATGCGGACTGGCTAGTTGAGTGCCTCGACTTGTGGCAGTCTTGGGTTGATGGGCTTTGACCCAACTGCTCCTCATTGATTCGTTTTGAATCACCATTTTTGAGGAATTGGTTGGAGGTGGTGTTGGGATTCTGATAAAGGGAGCCACTCAGGGTACAACTTGGAGCCCTTGGTGGTGGAAGTTTCTTCGAGAGGCAGCCGTGTGCTCATCGCCATCTCAGGTTTTTGGGCAGCTACTTGCTGCCAAAATATCAGCAGGAGAGGGGGGCGGACGCACTTGGAGAATGGCACATTGCTCACATGGCAGGATAGTTTGGTGAGTACTTGACTACCCTCACAGACAGCCAGATGAGAAGTGTTGGGCCCGCCTGCAGAAATTCGCCCTGCTGGCTCTGACGCCTTTTCAGGTTCTTTCTATCTAAAAATCCCACCGTCGTGGGCCGCTCGGAAACGCTGGGACAGCGACCGCCGGACTGGCCCAAAGCTCGCCAATCAAACTCCATCCGGCCCCCGAAAAAAAGGACATCGTCCCAGAGGGCGTTGGTTTAGCGTCCAGCGCCGCTTGCGCGGTCCGGTCTCAAGCCGTGACGCCATGGCCTTCCGATGGACCCGAGGCCTCGGCGCCTTGCGGCGCCTGGGCGCCGGGGCGGTGGTCACCGCCGGCATCGCGTGCCCGGCCTACGAGCGGAGGCGGGGTTCGGGGCTGGGGGCGAGGTGGGAGGCACCTGGGGCTTGGTTTGGGGCTGGCCTTGAGTATGTTTTGTCTTTTTCGGGAGGGGGGGCACAAATCACTTGTATCATGAGTTATTTTTTTCGTCTGGTGGGTGGGTGGGTGGTTGGTCTCCATCGGTCGGGGACACAGCTCACATTGGCTATGGCTCGTGTCTCAAGTATCGCTAGTTGGTTTCTTGTTTCAAAGCCCACGTCTACGTCTGGCCAGTGCTTCACTGCTGAGGGGAGTCAAAGCCAAATTGTGGTAGCAAGGGAATCCACCCGAAGCCATGTGAGGGAACACTGTTGCCGCCTCTTTGTCTTTCTGCTGGCTTGCACCCTCCCACCCATCAACCAGGTCGAATGATTTCAGTACATGTGTCAAAACTGCTTGGAGTCTTTCAGAATGCCTGCTTTCACAATTGGTCGTTTTGATTACAGGCCCTCTTGTGCCAAGCGTCAATGCAGATATTTGTCTTGCTTCGCCAAAGGTTTAAGGGATCGTGAGACATACCCTTCCTACCGCTAACATAGCACCTCACAGCGGGGTTCCTTTAAGAAGAAACTCATTTGCCAGGTACCCTCTCAGAGGTGCCAGGTGCCTTCTGTTTGTTGGAGGAAGGGTATTCTGTTGGCCCCCTCGGATAAAAACATTTAGCTTTACATCGCAACTACTGCCTAGGGTCTGCACGGATCTGGCGACCTAAACTTGAATTCTCCCTGTGCGAGGTGGTTGCTATTTGGTTCTGACACCTTTAGCCAGGCTCATTTAGGTGACCAAATCACTTTTCATTTTTTTAGGGGTGCGGGGCGAGATGGATATAAGAGAGTGAAGCGTCCAAACGCTCCCAATCCTCGCTAATCCTCTTTCCACTTCCTTCTTCATCCCTTTCCCGTCTCTGGCATATTGGCGAAGCGAGAGAAAGGGACGAAGGAAGAGGCAATCATTTGCAACCGCTGGAAAGAACTGGCCACCGGATGGAGGAGGAGATGGACTACCAAAGTAGCTGTCATGTCCATCCTATTTCCTCCTCCCACTCAACCATCCAAGCATTACCAATCAAAATGAGTGGATAATAATGGATGGAGAAGACAGATGGTGACCAAAAGCCATTTCTGTCTCCAGCTGTCTCCCTTCCCAATCCCAATGGTTCCCACCGGGTTTTTCCTTGCCGCATGTTTTGGGGTCCTCTTTTTTGTTTTGTTTTTTCTCGCGGGGTTCTGTTGGCGCCAGGCGAGAAAATGGCGTCCGCATGGACTCGAGGGACTCGAGTCTAGAGGCCCGCGTGCGCACGCTGGAGACGAAGCTTCGGGCCATGGAGCTGATTAACCAGGAGGAGATTCGGGCACTTTGGCCAAAGACATGCGTGTACATTCAGCGCGTGTATGTGTATGCGGCTATGGGTCCAAATTAGACCGCCAGGGCACCGCAGGTTCTAGTGCTTGGTTCCATTATCTAGCGTTCCATTTTGGGCCTTTGGGTACCCATTTTTGACCCACACCCATGTGTGTGTGTGTGTGTTTGGATTTTATGAGTACGGCCTGACTCAATTTAGATGATGACAATATGATTGCATTAAACCCTCGCGGTTGTGGGGTGGTTGGAATCCCAGACTTTATGTCTTGCCTCAGTTTGAGGCATTGGAGACCATCAAGATGGCTGCAAAGCAGCATGGCCTGGACATTGCAGGTGGTACCATTCGCAGGACTTCCTCCCGGTTTTGCTTAGGCGTGGAGCACGGCGACTACAACGGCACGGAGCTCTTCGGGGTCGGCACAGATCGCTTCATTTGGACACTTCGCGTGGGCGATTTGGCATGTGTCTGTTGTTTCTTGTTTCATTGATCTGGAGATCGAACCTCGGATTTTGGGGTTTCGAACTGCACGGAAGGATGGCTTACAAGCCCAACACTTCGGGAAAGATCCGGATCTATAGCCAGAACTTCCCCCAGGAAGGTGTGGTGGAGTTCGCGCCGGGCAAGGTGCCACCGGCCAAGGAGCAGATCTGGCCAAACGCGGGGGTGTCCTCTTGGTTTCCAAGCAAACGGTTGGCCAGATGGATGGTTTTCTAGTTCCAAAGGTTTTTTTGGCCGCATGGTGGTCGTTTAAAGCAAACGACGGACACGTCGGCAACTCAAGATGATGGTCTCTTTGGGTTTGGAGCAGGTGGTGAACCCATATTTCAAGAAGGATCTTTTGAATGGCGACTTGGGCGAAGGGTGTTGAAGCAGGAGGGTGCGTCCCAAAATGGGGAAGCCCGCTGGCAAATGGTTGGCTTGCCCTCACTGGCTTGTTGGACACCATCTGAGAGGGTCCTTTTTCAGATGGCCAGGACCCATCCATCTCAGACATCTGGGGTCGCTTCCCCTACGGCGTGGAGCACGTCTTGCGGAAGAACGGGCTGGCGGCCAACCAGGGATTCGACGCCGTGTGCCTCGGAGCGGGGTCCTACTTTTAGAGATCCCAACTCAAATACGTGCCCTGGTGCTTGACATTACTGGCAGGGGGTTTAAGCAAACCTCATTTGAACAATAATTCAGATGTCAAAAACTTGAAGGTTAGCATGTATGGGGACAGTCGCCAACCTAAATACACCAATAAATGGTTGCCGCACGAAGCCCTTTTGGACTTTCGACTTTGAAGAACCTGGCTTCCGCTTTTCCAACAGCCTCGCATGTCATGGCATGCTCACCGGAAAACTGACTGACATCGGGCTTTTGACCTGCCTTGTGCACAAGCGGGTAGGCCGGTGTCCGGGGCCAGGATTTCAGGGAATAACTTTGCACGCAAGAAGGCGCCGTACCAAGGCGAAAGAAGTACCTTGTTCTGTCATTTCCACTGCTACCTAATTTTCAGGAACCTGGAGTTTGCTCACGAAACCTCAGCCAAGGCTGGTGGGGAACATCCCGGGGGGCGGCATGTCGCGGTCGGCCTCCTTGGTGCGATGCTAAGATGGATCTGAGTCTCAAAGGGAAGCCAATATGAAGCCAGAAAAAGGAATTGGTCCAAGTGGTTTTGAGTCGCATGCTCACTTACCATGAATAATTTTGGCACGTGCGTTTCTCATGGACTTAAGCGGGCGACTTTTGTCAGCACAAAACAATGGCAGTTGCTAGGTCTACTTCCTTTATATGACATTTCTACGTGTGTATACTATTCTTGCGGTTGAGGTCTTAAATCTGATGCTGACCATGCTGGATATCAACAAGAAGTCCCTGCCGGAGGGCGACTTCCGAGTGGTGCCTTGGCTGGAGTCATCAACTAGGTTGGTTCAGCGCGGACCCACAATGTGGTGGCTTCCTTTCGGGTTTTTGCGAGACGTTGTCAAAACTGGGGTCATTATGTGGTCAAACGGCACATCAAGATTGTTTTTGGTCCTTGGAAAGTCCTAACAATCTACCGCTTGACTGGAGGGGCAATACAACCAGATGGTGATGCTGAAGTTCCTTTCAACCCAAACGACCCAAACTCCTGCACATTTTCGGGTTGAAAGCGGTGAACAGGAACCTTCCCGCGGTTTTCCATTCGTTGATCTCATGACATAGGACCTTTTTAACGGCAAAAGCCTTGGCCGGAGGTCCAGATGGCACAGCAGGTGGAGAATGACTACATCGGAGACTTGACACGGTGAGTGTCCGAGTTGGGGTGGCAATCAGATAGGACTGACGGCTATCACAGATTTGGGTGTGGTTGAAGCTGCCCCTTTTTGGGATCGGCTGGAAGGGAAGCCAAAACGACACCGAAGCCCATCTTGATATAGGAGACCCTAATTTTGGGACACATCCATTCGAGGCCCGACTTTTGACGCTCCTGAAGTCGACCAGGAACACCGTGCGGCAATCTGGACCAGATTATGATCTACTATGCGAAAGACGGGATGGGCACACGCTACAATCCCAAGACCAACAAGGCCCAGAAGATGTTGCATTCAGATGTGTTTTTGCAGCGTTCCATTGGCTTCTTTCTTCCGTCTATCTAGACGCTGACGCAACAGCAGGCCACTGGGAACTCTACCCTTCATTTCTCATTCACTGCGCTTTCCTTTCTCCCTTCATTTCACTTAGTTTTCCTCCATGTGCATTCCATCATGTTCGTTCATGTCCCCTCATTTCTTCCCTTCATGTCACTCGGCGGGCACTTCCCTTCATTTCTCATTTCATCTCTCATCTTGATGCCATCAATTCCCTTTTCAGTTTCCTTCATTTCATGTCCTCTCATTGTGATTCAATTTCCCTGCATTTCCCTTCATTTCCCATCATTTCCCATCGTTTCGCTTCACTTTATTTCCTTGCATTTCCCTTATATCCTCTTGATCGCTTTCATTCCTCATTTCATGTCTCTCATCTCCCTTCAATATCCTTCATTATCCATGTCATTTTCCTTCATTGTCCTTCATCTCTCATCTCATTCCCCTTCATTCACGTTCATACCCCTCCATTTCCCCTTCATTTCTCTTTGTTTCCCTCTTCATTTCCCTTCCTCAGTCCTTTTCCGCCAGTTCTCACCTTCCTTTGTTTCCCTTCATTTCCTTTCGTTTCCCTGCAGTTCCCTTCATTCCCTTCATTCCCTTCATTCCCTTTTCCCTTCATTCCCTCCATTTTGCATCGACAGCATACCCTGCATCATCCGCGCCAATTGGCATGATGTCGGCAGTGCTGGAGATGCTGTCCGGCGCAGCGCAAAACGGACCTACATGTTCTGCCATGCCAGGATTCCGGCCATTTAGTTATGATTGAATTTCCCTTCAATAGCCTTCCCTCTTCCTTCATCTCACGTCACTCTCCTTCATTTGAGTTCCATCGTTTTCTTTCGTCAACAAAACGGGTTGCAAAGCGCGTGTTAGCGTAAGGCAACGGCAGAAGGGCACTGAGAAGGGCAATTCGCTTGATCGCTTGCTGGCAGTTGCCAGCTCGCAGCTGCGCCTCGAACGAGCGTTGGACGCGGAGGCTGTTTTCGTGTTGGTGCCAGTGTAACTTGCAGCGCTTGTTGTGCAAATGCGAGAGATGCGCCTTGCCAGTGACCACTGCAACACACCGACTTGGAAGAGCTGCTGGGCTTGCGGTTGCACGAAGTTGGGTTTGACATCCGTAGACGGGATGACGCAGGAGAGTTTTGTGCAAATGCTTTTGAAAAGAAGTCCGGACTTGCGCAGCTGTTTTGCGCCAGAAACATGTCACCACCAGTGGCTGTCGTGGCACAGCCAGCGACACAAGTGAGCAAGAAGTCTTGGGGACGAACTTGGGGAATCGGACCTAATTGCTGCCTTGGGGCAGGACATGACAGTGGCAGAGCTTGACACCATCCACGCGTTGCGGAGAAACAGAGTACTTGGCAGAACGTGTGATTGTTTGGGCCTGCGCGTTGTCCGTGATGCGCTGCAAGACTGCAGTGGTGCGCGTGCCGATCTCCTGTCATGTCTTCCCTTCATGTCCGTTTCTTGCATCGCTTCATGTCCCGTTTGTTCTCCCATTTCACTTCCATTCGTTTGTCGTTTGCTTTTCATTTCTCCGTTTTCTTTATTTCATATGCCCGGATTTCTCCGACTTCCCTTCATTTCCTTCATGTCACCTTGCTTTATTGTCTTGCACTTCCCTTTGTATCCTTCTGGTCTCTTTAATTTCTCAGTTCATGTCTCTCATCTCCTTTTCTTCCCTTCATTTTACTTCATCTCTCATTTATGTCCCTTCATGCCCGTTCACTCCCTTCGGTTTCCCCCTCCGTTTCCCTTCATTTTCCTGGTCAAATCCCTTCATGTTCCTTCATTGCATTTCCCCGATCATGTCCCTTTTTTATTTTGCTCTACTTTACTCTCCTTTCGTGCAAAACCTTGCATCTGCAGAAAGCAGTCTTTTCTGCTCATTTCTCTGCTTCCACGTGCAGGTCAGATCATACTCGAAACCTGTGCGAAGCGACACTCTACAGCGCACAGCAACAAACACTACATCTAAGACCCGCACGCGTTTCTTGTTGCCTGGTTCAATTGGGCTGCCCAAGCCTCCCAGGCTGCAGGGTGGACAGCCAAAATCGAGAGGAGTCCAGCGCTGGGCGCCCGCAAAGAATGCCCGTTTTTTGGCCTCCGCGGGGAGATCCTCAAAAGTGGACCAAGCAAATCTGCAAATCCTTAAAGGAAGTACACCGGGCAAGCTCCACAGTGAGCAACAGACTACAGTGGCCGGGCAAGAGTTGCGCTTCTTCAAGTTCAGAATTATTACATACAGCTCTGCCACCTAGATTCCTGCGTTCAAAAACACAACAACGATATTCGACCTGCAGTTGACCGGATATGTTTTGAAACAGGTAGACAAAGATTTCACGTTTGTCAACAGGATTGCTAGTTTGGAAGAGACATCCGTGCGGTTTAGATCAACACCACCACCCCTCAGCCTTTGTGCAAGGATGTGAGTTTCGGTCAGTGAATCGTTTGTGGTAAGGTTCCATTACCCTTTGCCACTTTAAACCACGGTTTCAAAATTAGCATGTGATCGTTTGGGACAAATTTAAACGGAACCTGCGCTTTTCGATCCGCTCTTGTTGCTGACGCTCAGAGATGAATTGCTTTAGTTGGTTTCCCTCTGCAATTCCTTTGAGTCTCCTTGGCTTCATTTGGGTTTTGTTTTGGGTGTCCTTTTGGGTTTCCATTGGCTTTTCTTTGGGATGTTTTGTTGGGTATTCCTTTGGGTGTCTCCTTGCGCCTCCTTTCCGTTTCCTTCCGGGTTTGTTTGGTTTCGGCGCTTCCGTGTTTGCTTCGGGGTCGGTTTCGCCACTGGGTTCCCGCTGGGCTTCCTTCATTCGCATCAGCTCAAAGTGTCCCGCTCACGTTGGTACACACACACACACCCGAACTTAGGCCGCGAGTCGGGGGTTCCCGAACTTAGAAACCCGCCAGGTGTTTTAGAGGGCTGTTCAACGGGAAAGCCGGGGTGCTTTACTTGGGTATGCTCAATCACAAAGGGGGGTCTAAAATACAAGTGGTAAACCTCACACGGGAGTGATACGGCCAAAAATGAACAATCTCTGCGAAGAGGAGACACCGTCCCATGACAAATCAACCAGAGGTTTGTTCAATACGCATTAAACTCCAATTCGGTCTTATAGAGCACTCTTGATATTATATATGAATTTTTAAGTGACAACCAACTTGTTTATTTCTAACCAGCCAACACTGTATTCCTTTTGACATGAAACAAGAACGAACTCTCAACACCAACCAACTTGGTTAAATTCTTGCTTTTTGGAGTCACAGTCGAGGCTGGTGTAGTTTTTGCCGTTAAACACGAAGGGGGCTACGAGGCAACGAGCTTTCCAGCGGCCGCGAGGTGTCCTACGTGCCGCTGGGCATCGACACCAACGAGTTCTGCATCGCCGCCCTGGACACGGGGACGGTGCGCCACGGGCTCGAGAAGTCCACCTACGCGGTGCGCGTCAAGGAGCCGTCGGGTGAGGAATTTGTGCGGGTCATGGAGGGGTCTTTAGATCTGCAGGTGGTGTGGTCACTTTTTTCCATTTTTTTCCGGGAAGGAGATTTGACTTCAAAATCAACCAGAAGAAAGGGGGGGCCCCTGTTTTCCCCCCACACTGGCACACTGGATCCAGGATGGTCCTATGACCACGCAAGACCCTAATGCGGACAACCCCGCAGAACCCCTAGTAAGTTAAGGGCATCTCTAACCATGACTAATTGAAGTTGGCAAGCTTTTGCGCGAGCCACCCTGTCGGGAGATGACTTTTGCGCGCGGCTGTTGAACACATGGAATCTCTGCGCGTTTCTGGCGCAAACTTGCACTTCCCATACTGCACCTGGGAAAGCAAATGAGTCCCGCGATTCTTATGGAAAACTTGGTGAGTCTCTCATGTGCCTCCCCGATAGACCATAGGCAACTCGAATCTTTGACCGAACCTCGCCTGACCCGCGCTCTAACCATTCAAGCAGCCGAGGGCAAGGGATGGGGGCAGGGAAGCCACAAGGGGGGTTTGTGGCCCCCGGTTTTAATGAGTTTCCATGGAGAGCCACCCATCTTCAGGAATTTCTCCAAGTTCTGAGACAGGGGGATGAGAGCGAGGCACAAACGTTTGTCTCCATTCATATGGAACTTTTGAACCGTGGTGTGTGGATAACACCCCTACGCAAACTTACCAAAGGTCCCCAACTCAATTCCCCCCCCCCCCTCATATGAGCATCGAGGGAGGATCCGATGCGACAAGGTGGGAAATCGCAGGCGCTGCCGCTTTTGTTGTTCTTGATTCGAAAGGACGGGCTTCAAGACGTTGAAGCTAGGAAACATGGAAGGTTCTATTCGACATGACCTTTCGAAGGAGTGTTCTGAATGCGGCTCCCCGTCCTCCCTACTGTGGTTGATTCTTAGGGGCACTGCGGAACGCTGTTCTTACCAGCATGCCAATTGATTTGGATGGCTTGATTGGTAAAGCAAGCTTCCACGCCGGCACTGGCATGCGCTTGGAAACACGATATCCTATGCTTAGATCCACAGGAGTGCAATGAGTTCGTGGCCATGCTGCAGAAGAAGGGGTACAAGATTCAAAGCCTTGGTGACATCAAGGATCGCAGGACTTACGCAGCTCGGCCTCAGTCACTCAGTCAACCCATTCCAACTGGGCTAGATGGGGAGGAGGCCAATTCATGTTCATTGGCTATTATGTGGCTACAGGCCCCTTCTTGGTGGGTTCCACACCTGTTCGCCTCTTGCCATCAGATTCAAGAAATCGCCAGTGCAGCCAGAAGAGTTTGCGCCGAGCTCATGTACTTGCCAGGCGTTGCTTGTCAGTCGAGGTTGCGGCGGGGCAGTGGTTTTCCTGTGTCAAGCGAACTGCCAAGCCACGAAGACAAGAAGGCACGAAGCCGCCAATCCACCAATCCACCAATCCACTAAGGACAAGATCATCGCGGAGTATGGAGACACTCACCCAAATCTGTGCCAGCGACTTGAGTATCTGTTCTTTGCGCAGGACGCTGCGCGCGCGAGGGGCATCAGGCCTCCCCTGAACTCGGCTGACCAGTTGGTGATACACGTTTCTGACGCTGTGTGGCTGGGGCCAGTTTTTTTTGGGGGGTTGTTCTTTGGGTGTCCTTTCCCGGACCACAATCCGATCCGCGGCTTTCCCAACGTCATAGGAACGTTGCCAGGTGCAGTGGTAACCAGTAGACATGGTTTGATTCCAAGGACCAAGGCATGCAGCTATGCAAGGTGAAGTGAACTAGCTTGCTGGAGGTTTCCAATAGCCCCTGGGTGCATATCTCACCCATGTCCGGTCTCAACTTGACTAAGCCCTCTTTATGCGACTGTCCAGAAGTCCCGCCAGATTGCCAAATGGGAAGGCACCACCGACTAGCCTCCCAACCACGCGGCCCTGTATCCCCGATTGGGCAGTGCAAATTCATTTAGTGCGGCTTATGGTGAGGCTTTGTATGACCTCAATAGCTTTATTGGTGGGAGGGGCCGGGTAAGGGGCCAGTTGTTCCCTTGAGGACATCCTACTCAGAATGGCGGTGCCACATGTGCTCTCCAAGCATGTATGAGCCTAAAGTCCTACGTACATACCCCAAGTGGACATATCCCACTGTTCAGCCATGTAAAAGACGAGTGAGTGTGTGTGTGTGTGTGCGCGCGCGTGCGCGTGTGTGCATGTGTGCGTGTGTGCGTCGAGTACATTAGTTTTGCGGATTGCCCACCTAGCCAACTTTTTGATGTAAGTTGATTTGGGGCATGCAACTAAGGACCTTGCATCAAAGGGCGGCGTGCAGGGGTCGGGACTCTCATTCCCAGTTTCCATGCTTGGTCTTGGTCTCAAACACGCCGCGTAACGCCTTGCATTGTGTTGTGGAAATGGCGAAGTGTTGTGACAGGTAGTTTCATTGATCCTTGGTCCCACGTTTGGCTGGCTTTTCTCTCCAGCGCCTCAATTCGGAGCACCTCGTATGAGCCACTCACTCAGCGGTACAGCACGCCTCAATGCAACACCGAGGCGAGGGGAACAATACCAGGGAGTTGTTCCAAGGCCAAACCAATTTTCGATCCGCCGTTTCTTTCGGTTTCTGGCCCCCCACAGGTCTCGGATCGGATCAAACCAACCCCCCCCCCGAAGACGAAGAATGAAGGGGTTTATCCGCACATCTGGGAGAATTACTTTCCTTGTACCTTTTTACATGGGGGGTTCGTCTTTGAGAGGCCCTTTTGGTTGTATCACAGAAGTGGTCATTTCCCACCTGCTCCGATTTGTTTCTTCCCGGAAAGTCCCTGGACTTTTTGAAGGGCATCTTGAGCTTCTGAAGCGATGCCAGAGAGGAGAGCCAGCGCGCCCGCTAGGAGCGCTTCGAGGCGATGGTGAAGGCCTGGACCGAGGGCAACATCAAAGAGGCGGGTCGAGTTGTGGCTCCAACGAGCTCGCACGTGCAGCTCCCTTGGGTTGGTCGATTTTTGTGTTGGCATTGCAAATGTAGATTTGCTGAAGCGACTTGGGTTTATTACCGGTTTTAATGGGACATAGTCAAGACTGCCTCATGGCTGGTAAACTGACCAGAAGAAATATTGCGTCCTCGGGCAGTCCCCAAATTCCCTGTGTGGGGGGACTGTCAAGCCACTGATAAACAATGGGAGCCCCAAACATTTCAGGGCATTTCACGCTTTTCGCTTTGGTTGATCGGCCAACATCGTGGTTTCAGCTTGGCAAACAAGACGCTTGTAAGGCTTGGGAAAGCGCACAAATCGGAAGGCATTCCAAAATTTGGCTTCTGTCTGCAACCATGCAAAAGGTTCACAAGTTTAGATTGAAACCTCAGCGGGGGAGGTTTTCTACGTCTGGCTCGCGTAGGTTGGCGCCATCTTCCGCCGGGACGGCATTGGCCTGCGCCCTTTGGCATGAGAAGGGGGTGCGATTGGAAGCCGTGATAGCAGGAAAGGCACGCGAAAAATTGTGAATTTCATGGCTTGAAAGTTATGGGATGCTGCTATGAATGAATGATTACATATAGAGATGTATATACACAGAAATTATACATACCCCAGAGGGTCCAAAACCTTTCTCAGGAGGTGTCTGGCCAAGTCGTTTCTGTGGAAGGTTGCGGGCCCAAATCCTTGTCAGCGTGGTCTTGGCCCCAAAGCCGTCCTCCGGTTGATTTGGCCCGAGGGGTCTGGTGGGGAGCATCGGGTCATGCTACTTAACAGCAACTTTGATCCATGATGGGTTCAAGTATGGTTGGTAATAGCTTTCCGCTTAATTCACACATACTGCCATGGGCCTGCTTCGGTCTGCTGCTCTTCGTGGTACGCCCCCGCCCGGCTTTGGCACATGTTCTTTATGACCCAATCATGTTAAACAGGTTGATCCCATTTTAGATCTAAACGTTCTTTATGACCCAATCATGTTAAACAGTTTGATCCCTTTTAGACTGGCCTGCACATGTGTCTGATTGCATTTGGAGCCCTGCCAGCATCTGCTTTTCATCCGACTCGCTATCGGCATCAGCTGCGGGCTCTCAGAGATCGCCTTGGCAGCGATGGCTTGCGTCATCGAGGTGGAGGGGCCAAAGGATCTGCAGGTGGTGGCTCCACTCAGGCTGAGGATCTCAGAGTCTTTCATGCAATTACCATATCGAATGGAGCAATCCATATCAAAGCTATGAGTTCGCATGCTCACTGCCCATTCGAAGTGTGGGCTTGGTCTTCACTCATGTGATTTCATGTGCATGGGTCGAATGTGCTGTTACCCAATTCAAGTTACCCTCAGGAAACCGCCCAGGCGATCTTCCAGGCAGAGCTTCTAGATCTAGATCTGTTAACATGTATAGAACTGAAGCTGCCTGCAAGGCGAAGGGCAAGCGCAAGGAGGAGGCCAAGGAGGGGGAGAGCCCGGTGGAGGCCAAGCGCAAGCGCAAGGGGGAGACCAAGCAGGGAGAGAACACGGCGGAGTCTGCAGACCTGAAGCCACAGGGCAAAAGCAAGCGCACCAAAAAGCCGGCCAAGGAGGAGGGGGAGATCCCGGTGGAGGCAGCAGACAGCAAGCCGAAGGGCAAGCGCAAGGGGGAGGCCAAGGAGGGGGAGAACCCGATAAAAGCAGCAGGCAAGCAGAAGGACAAGCGCAAGGGGGAGGCCACAAAGCCACGTGCCAAAGCAAGTGACAAAAAGGCCACTGCCGATGGCCCCAATTCGTCTCAAGCAAAGCGCCTGCAAAAGGCACAAGAAACGCGCGCGCAGAAAGCAAGGGAAGGGTTGCAACGGCTGGTCCGGCTTCGCATTCCTAGTCTCCCGCTGCCAAACCTGGAGCTGTTCAACAGGCTGCCCGCAACCAAGGTGCATGTAAGCACATTCGAACTTGTAGGTTTTCCACATATTTATATAATATATTAACAGCCTTATACTGTTCACTTGTATGACCCGATTGAGACTTGCCCATCGAAAGGCATTGGGGTTGTTTGCAACTCGGAGTCTTTCTACGTCAACACGGTCCTCCAGCTTGAGGGTACCGGCTACTTTCAGGCTGGCCATTCTTAAATCCTGTTGGGGTGATGCATCATGCGTTTGAACTGTCCAGGCTGATGCAAAGGGTGGCTGCACAATCCCATGGGGGGTATCGCCGGGCAAAGCGCAAGCCTGGCATGCTTTTTGCAGTTTGCATTTGCAAGGCTATTTGAAACGCAACTTGGCAGGTGGCACATCGCGAAGCAGGTGGCTGGATGGCTCATGGATCCGGAGGCTCAACGCTCAATGCCAATCAATATTCAACGTGGTGCCTGGCATTGATCATTGAACACATGCAGGTAGTAATCAAAATGCAACATGTGGCTCAAACTCAAGTGTAACACCCAGCTCATGCCCATGAAAAACTGGCAGGAGCCCAAGGATGTGGACTGAGCCCTCTCCCCACAACCAGGCCTGCAAGGTTGAATGCACTTGTTGATATCCCGATGGCCTGGGCAAGTGCTGAGGATCGATCAATGTGAGCTGCCTTTTTGTACGTAGGCCCGTTCACTGCATGGCCATTGAACCTGCAAAAATGAGTCTAGCTATAGGCCCAATGCAATCAAAGTTGGCCCTTAAAATAGTGGAATTTAAATGGCTACGGGCTTGCAGAACGGGACTGGGTGTATGTGTGGATTCACACATATGCGGTTAATTGCTGATCACAATGCAATTTGCGGATGAATATACTTTCGCAAGGGTGCTTGGAATGTGCAAAAAGTGTCATTGCGCAGGGACCCTTTGATCTGACCAGCTGCAGCTGGAGCTTGTGAGCCGTGTTGTTCTAACATGTTCTCACCATCAAGTGTGGTTCATGAGTGGATCAAGCAAGGGCCATTTGAGGTTTAGCTAGGCGTTGCTGCGCAATGCTGCGGAGCCAACGGAGTGTGTTCCTCTCTGCCTTCCAGGTTGCTGTTCTGTTGGCCTTGGGAGCTCCCCCGCTACTGTCCCTACCCCAGTACCCGGTACCAGTAATTCACATATTTCAATGCTGTGATCATTCACAATGCATGTGTCAAGGGCCTTTCCTGGCCTGCCCTACTGAGGGTGCACCTGGCTGATTTCGCAGCTCAAAGCCTTCCGGAAAATGCCACACGTGATTTGTGCGCAGTGGAACTGTTCAGTGGATGTGGAGCTGTGGTCAGTGGCTTCCGCCTGATTCTCAGTGATCATGGTCTGTGGTGTGATAGTGGGCCTTCCAAACAAATGGTTTGAACATGATCTGCAGGTGTGAGGGGAGCCAATGCGTCTGAGTCCCAGCTCATACATTTCCTGCCACACGTGTGGAGTGATAGCCACACCATGAGGCAGCCTTTTGATGTCTGCCAGGATCCCGTGCTGGAGAACATGCAAACTTCACTTGGACTGCTCCATGCAGTAGGATTGATTTTGAGGCTGAAAGGCACGGGACTCGTTTACAGTGGACTTCCTTGCAACAGCTTCACTTACTTAAGCTCATCCCAACACCGCCGAAGCGAAGCAGATCCTTTTGGATGTCGGTTTCCGTTTGTGCAAGAAGGAAATTGCATGGCAACCCGATCGACATTATTACTTCTTTTGGCTATTTGCCGTGGATGCACATGGATGCTTGAAAATCCCCTTCGGTCTATGTGCCCAACCTTTCCGTATATGCAAAACATCCTCACCATGAAAGAGCTCTGGCCGGCCAGAGTGTTTTGGTCATGACCTTAGCTCATGACTCATGATCATGCTAGAATGGCAACTGACCATGGTCGGCATCTCCTACCAATTTCCTTGGGCTAAGGTTTATGGCGAGCTATGGGTTGTCCTCTCGGAAGCCCCAGAAGCTCTACAAGAAGCTGACACAAGAAGTGAAAGACCGAGTGAAGAAGAACAAGGACACACATCAAATGGTGAAAACTTCCATCAACAAGACCACTGGTACAAAGTACATGCACTTTCCTTAGCTACCAACATTTGATGTGATGCTTCCATTCAGTACTTGCTTGGGGTGTGCTAAACACTGACCTTGCCAAGATCTGGGGGACGTGATCTCCATTCATCAGCCCGCTACCGCTAGGCCTTTGGAGCTGAGATCGCACGCCTCCACCTTGCATGGATGGAGACTTGGTTTGTGAGCCATGAGTGGGGGGGAGACAAGTAGTTTGTAGTGTTTTGGAAATGGCCTGCCATCAAATAATGTTTCCCTCAGATCCCTGATCATGACACAAATTGCACTGCATGTGTGCTGAGGAGACCAATCCAGAGGTCCCAGACTTGAAGGAGATTGTCGTGAACAAAGGGTTCCAGGACAAGTGCTGGTGGTGATGGGCCCAAGTTGGGTGAAACCATTTTTGCAACTGGCCTGGCACAATAGCTGTGCTTGGTTTGGGGGTCCTGCAGTTGCAATTGTTCTGTGGTTTTGGTAGCCCATGCATGTTACTTGCAGTCAGCCATGAGGGTATCGGTCTGAGCCAAGCAACCACTAACCCCCTAAGCTAATTTTCAGCTAGGGGCTTGATCCCATTAAGAAATCAACTTATAAGCGTTGGATGTTTCCACTGATATGTTTGTGGGTGAAGTGGTAGCCCATGCATGTTACTTGCAGTCAGCACACCTATATGCAAGGCCATGAGGGTATCGGTCTGAGCCAAGCAACCACTAACCCCCTAAGCTAATTTTCGGCTAGGGGCTTGATCCAATTAAGAAATCAACTTAAGTTTGCGTTGGATGTTTCCACTGAACTGTTTGCGGGTGAAGTGGTAGCCCATGCATGTTACCTGCAGTCAGCACATCTACATGCAATGCCATGAGGGTATCGGTCTGAGCCAAGCAACCACTAACCCCCTAAGCTAATTTTCAGCTATAGGGGCTTGATCCCATTTTGAAATCAACTTAAGTTTGATTGGATGTTTCCACTGAAATGTTTGTGGGTGAAGGGACAAAAGCTTAAAGCGTGCTAATGATCAGGCACGTGAATTGCCCTTTAAAAATGATATCAGTGCCAATCCCTTGATTCTCAGGAGGCTGGAGGGGACTGGAGCCACGCAGCCCTTGAGCCACTTCTGGGCTTGCTGAAGCAAGCGGTAATTGACCGCCGCTTTAGTCCAGACCGTTTGCTCCCAATGAGCTTGCATTCCTCAGCGGAATTGTTCAGTGCTGCCCGTGACCGGTGGCAGGGCATGTCCTGAGTTGCACTCAGTTTGCCAGGTCCCTGACATTGATATTCAGGAAGACATACATGCAGGTAGCAGCTGGGTTGTCATATCCCAGATTCAGGCTGCCCAGGACTCGGATTGAGACTGGCCAAATCCGCCCTTGACTTCACCACATGCACTGATCTGTCTGGATGTGTGTGTTCAGCACTTTGTTTATTATCAGTGTTGGGATGTGCAAATTGCAACTGTTCAAGCCGTTGATCATAGCCCTCAAATGTGTGCCGTCCCTTGAACCACGCAAACCACCCCCAACAAGCTTTGGGGCACCCTCAAAACAGAAACCCAATTGCAAATGTTTCAAACTGGTATTCATCTGGGTGGTGTCTTAGCTCTGGCAACCCTTGAGCTGCTACGACTGGTCCCTCAAACAAAGCAAATCCTGATCTGGCATTTGAAATTCGGAGTTGATATGCATGCCAGTAAATTTGATTGCAACTTCTTATTGGGTTGCTTGCTTGTGGCCTTGGTTACCACAGGAAAGCTGCTCACCAGCAAAGGTGGCAAGCGAGCGAGTGAACAAATGTGCTTTGTTTGAGCTGGCCACTTGAAGACCATGGATGTCATAGCACATGTACACATTATATTGAATTCAAACACATTTCTTGGAATTCTTGTGGCCGGGTTGCCAACATATACTGCTGCATGTTGGACTTGCGTGTGGCACACATTTGGAAACATTGTGACCAGTGCATTTGGGCACTTCAAGCTGGTAGTTTGGTCTAGTGGCAGGCCTCTGCTATCGCAGGCGGGGCGTTAAAATGCGTTAAACTGCGTTAAAAGACCATATGCTGAGAGGATTCTGGGAGTTAAAATGCGTTAAAATGCGTTAAAATGCGTTAACACCATTACCCCGGGGTATCTGAGGTCTGGGGAGGGTGCGTTAAATTGCGTTAAAATGCGTTAAAAGACCCTGCTGAAACGTGGTGTTCCTTGCTTGCACATGCAACTTGTGCTACGTACAGTTTGTCACATGTGAATTTCATGAAGCTGTGGATTAGGTTCAGCTGAATCTTGCCGGTGAAAAGAAAAGCCAGGGACTTACCACAGTACAGTATATGGCCTGTATGAGTGTAGCATTTATTTTGTTGGTGCAAACACGAAACATGTGATTGCCATGATGTTGGTTAGGTGCAGACATGGCTGCAGCCAATGCAGGCCTGGTATCTGTCTAATTATAGCTTCCCATTGCATACATATTTCCAAGTCCCCGCTGCATGCCTGGAGGAGCCCAGCCGCCGCAGCTGCAACATGCAGAGATGCCTGCAGCAGCGGCACCAGTACCGGTGCCAACAGTGGAGGAGGAGGGCACAAGACGTCTTGACTCGTTGACCACGGTGCCGTTTGGGTGCAGCACTGACTCACTTTCGGATGACATGAATCAGATTGAGCTTGAAGCAGCCAACTGTTGGTACAAAGGGTTGAAGAACAACCTCCTCGATGCGGGCAAGCTCAATGGCAACAGCATGCAACACATGTGTGGCGTGGTGAACACATGGCTTCAGAAGTTTACTGATGACCCTGTGGCCGAGGCGGGCCTAGATGGAAGCATCAAACTGTTGCTCACCAACACGCGGCAACTACACAGTTTGAAGCTTGAACTTGCAAAAGCTGAAAGTGACCTCACAGCCAAGTGCAACATCACAGCCGAAGCCGTCAAGTTCCAGAAGGAAAAGCTGCTGCAAGAACTCTCGAAAACACTTGCTGAGCCAGAATCTTCAGACTTGTTCCGTGCCAAAAGCAAGCACTTTGATGCATGGTCAGCAAGGAAATGCGAAGATCTTCAAAAGCCTGTGAAGCACTTGCAGAAGCAGTTTGATGAGCTACAGGAAACATGTCGCATAGAAACCGAAGCTGTTGTGAAGCGGCATGGGCCCATGGATGATCAGCAGTGCTTCATGAAAGAACTGGAAATGGAGCTTGATGCTTTAGATTTCAGCCCACTGAGCCCAGCAATCCCTGCAAATCAGCCGGATCAGGCTACCTCTGCCCTGCCCAATGTGCATGCGGGGGCTGTGAGCCCATCAATCCCTGCAGGTCTGCTTGCGGGTGCTGTGAGCCCGTCAATCCCTGCAGGGCAGCCAAATGAGGCTACCTCCAAGCAACTGCCCAATGTGCTTGCCGGCACTGTGAGCCCATCAATCCCTGCTAGTCAGCTAGAGCAGACTACCCATGGCCAGATGGGCACTGTGAGCCTGCCTGATGTGCAAATTGTGAGCCTGTCAGAGGCTAGCCAGCCCAGCTCAGCTGCTGTGCCCGATGTGCAAAAGCGCGCTGTGAGCCCAGCTCAGGTGGTGCGCCCGATGTGCAAACGGGCACTGTGAGCCCACAGCCAGATGCTGGCCAGCCCAGCTCAGCTGCTGCGCCCGGCACTGCGAGCCCACAGCCAGATGCTAGCCAGCCCAGCTCAGCTGCTGCGCGCGATGCGCAAACGGGCACTGTGAGCCCATCAATCCCTGCAGGTCAGCCAGAGGCAAGCCAGTCCATCGCAGCTGCCACGCCCGATGTGCAAACGGGCACTGTACGCCCATCAAACCCTGCAGGTCAGCCAGATTCTAGCCTGCCCAGCTCAGCTGCTGCACCTGATACGCAAACAGGCTCTGTGAGCCCATCAATCCTTGCAAGCCGCCAGACTTGGCTGGCCAGCCTGTTCTGGATGTGCAATTGGGCACTGTGAGCCCATCAATCCTTGCAAGTCAGCCTACCCCAGATGCGTGTATGGGCACTGTGAGCCCATTGCAAGTCAGCCACACTTGGCTGGCCAGCCTACCCTGGATGTGGATGTGTGCATGGGCACTGTGAGCCCATCAATCCCTGCAGATCAGCCAGATGTGCACATGGGCACTGTGAGCCCATCAATCCTTGCAAGTCAGCCTACCCCGGATGCGTGCATGGGCACTGTGAGCCCATCAATCCCGGCAGGCCAGCCAGATGTGCACATGGGCACCGTGAGCCCATCAATCCCCGCAGGTCAGCTGCAAGATGGTGAGACACAGGAATATGTGCAAACAAGTTGCGTGCCCAAAGTTGTGGATTCAGTGGATGGCTCAACGGCCCAGGCCGGGACATGTGAAGCATTCTGAAAAAAAATATATATATATATATATATTGGTATATATATATCCTTCCCTTTCCTTCCAGCCAGCCCCTGGCCAGGCCTCTCGTCCTGAAGACGGCTGCAGCTCCTTTTGCAGTGAAGGCAGCACAGGAGTCCTTGCAAAGGAAGGACACCACGCAATTGGAGGCCCAGTGGATCATTGAATGGGATGATTTTGCGACTATATACTATACTCAAGAGGTTGAAAGATAGAATGTTTAAAGAGTGCATGCCAACTGTTTGAAAGCAAGTTGCTTGGGGAATTCGCATCTGGCAAATGACATCGATGTCATGGTCGGCAACCCTCACTTGGATTTCAAACATGTGGATGTTGCACCGGTTCTGCTAGGATGAAGCAATGTCGAAAGATCCAGATGCAGTTCAACAGAGTGATGGGTCCTACTTGTTCAAGACATCCACTGGGGGCTATGAGACATGGGCACAGCGCGAAACGCGTCAAGCTCACAATGCGAAGATGCGATTTAATAGGTCGCTTGAAAGTTGTTTGACTGCACTTGGTGAACATTTGTGCAATGCTATCATTGGCAATCTGGGTTTGGGGGAGTGTGCAAAGCCACTAGTGGCCTCAGGTCGAGGTCGTGTTGGATGCTGCCCGCGACAAGAAATACAGCACTTTGGCATATCCCGGGGTAGCCTTGCGAAACAGTTGAAAATTTGCCATTTATATGGATTGCATGTGTATATTTAGGCCTGCAGTATTTCGGTTTCAAATGCAAATCCATTGAGGTTGCAGCCATGCACCTAGCCAGACTTTGGTTGCCCAATTGGACACGTTCAATTCAACCATGGCCACTTTGAAGTCCTCAAGAGGTAACTATCGAGCCTGCAGGGTTGCTAGTTCTTCTGATTGTGTGGTTTTATTTGAGCGAGGTGTCAACAAAAGTTGATATAAGAAGTATATGATGTGGGTCAGAGGGTTTCTTGACTTGCCACAAAATGCATATACTCTTGCAGTAGTCTATTTCTGGGGTCAAACTGCACGGGGCTTTGGTTTTTGGTTAATGGCATTCTGTCTTGAAGTAGGCTAAGAGCATGTGCCCCTTGTCAAAATGCCAACATTTGCCATGTTATAGGTTGGAGGTTGCCCTGCCTAGGCCTAGACATGAAAATAATGGGCAAGCATGCTTGCATCCCCGACTGTAATAAGACGCCTTGCTGGGCAGCTGATTGGTTTGAGGGGTAAACCGTGCATGCAGTACATGTCAGTTCTTAACACGCATTGGTGCTGTTAAGATCGGCGAGTCATCAGCAAATTATTCGAGGAGTACTTGCGCTAACGAGAATTGGCTTTCTTCATCACTGTACTTGAACAGTGTCAAGACGATTGCCCAAAAACGCCGCGGGAGATATGTGTACCGCTCCTTCCGGCAACTTCGCGAGCAATACGGGCTCCCGTTGGCAAAGAGCCTCCGGGAGAGCAAAAAGCATGCTGAGTTCACACGTGAGCCGAATGAGCCAGCCCTTTGGTTCCCACATCCTGATTTCCCGGATCAAGTGGTGCCAGACTCAGCATGCCTCCGTGCATGAACATTGTTGTGATATGAGCAACATGCACATACATATATATATATATATATATATTTCGTTACTATATGTGCCAATACCATTAGGACCTGGAGCAATTCCGCGTGTTTGACAGCATGGAGATCCTTGATGAAGAGTGTGAGTCGGTTGAGATTGGGATGAATGCCACGGGCAAGCTCAATGCAGAGCAGACCTTGCAAGTGATGTGCCTTGGCTCCCATTGGTGGCTCGGGCTGTGTGCTCATGCCAACTTGTTTTACAACATGTACAAGCTTCAAACACTTACCAAATTGAAATGCCATCTTGCTGTTTCAAATCAGGGAATGCATGTGAAACGAGTGTGCGTCCGTTGATGGACTTGAAAGTGGCTGGCTGGATGCTTGTGCATGTGGCTTTGTTTGTGCACATGTTTGTTGGACATGTTATTGCTCAAGCAAGTGGGCTCCAGTACTGTGAGACAAATGAGAAATGCATCTAAACAAGCTTGTTTGCCAACATTCTGCGCCTGGCATTGAAAAGCTGCTTGCTTTCTGAAATACATGGCAGGGTGTCCAATGCAAGAACTGTTTGGCACCATATTGGGTATCATTTTCACCTAAAAGGGAAAGCCCTTTTCGAATTGAAGTTTCATATGAGTTGATTTGCCAAACCACCAATTGGAGATCAGCCCGTGTAAGCCTCATGACTCAAACTTGCACCCCCTTGTCCTGAGGCCTGGCGCCATGAGCCGTCCTTCTCTTTTGGCACGGCCTGGGGCAAGCGGGCCAAGTGGGAGTGTGGCTGCACTTCCTGCAACAAGTGCTGCAGGGGCTGGTGCAGGCACTGGTGAAAACCCGCAGAAGGAGGTAGTGCCGGACACAAAGAAAGCTGCCAAAGCCAAAACACCCCCAGCCCCAGCAAAGATCCTGTCCACCAAGATCCAAAATCTTTCTTCGAAGTTGACTGAGTTGCTGTGCTGGCGGACCAAGCTGGAGTCGTCAGAGCGGTTACTTGGCTTTTGGGGCAAGAGTGTTTTTGCAATATTATAACACTTATAATGGGGTGCAGTTCCTAAATACAAACACACATGGTCAGGCAACACATGCATGACCCTGTGCAGACTTGAGCAAATAGGACCTTGAATTAGATCGGGCTTGTAATATATAATATGTCATCCAAAACATTTGGGGGAGGACGCATCATGAACCTTGGCCATGGGTAACAATTGGAAACAAATGAAACATATCTTCGAATTCTGATCATATTTAATATATATAGGTTGCCTTTAGATTTGATTTCGAATTCTTGATCATGAGTCAATCAGGACAGCTGACATGAAGAAGGGCTATGGGTCAGAATTGGATGGGGCCAAATGTCATCCAAAACATTTGGGGAGGACGCATCATGAACCTTGGGTCACAGTTGGAAACAAATGAAACATATTTACGTATCGCTTTTGAAATTTGATTTCGAATTCTTGAGTCAATCAGGACAGCTGACATGAAGAAGGGCTATGGGTCAGAATTGGACGGGGCCAAGAACACCATACACGTGGTGAAAACAGACCTGGAGGCCTTGTATGCGTCCAAGCCTGACATGGCCGATGCGAGCCACAAGGCACGCTTCGATGAGGCAATTGCTGCATCAGAGAGTGCGATCATGTCATACAATGGGACATGCAAGACCATCAGACTTGCCATTGACCCTAACCAGCAAAGAGTTAAATTGTCAACCGTGTTTTGTCAATAGTTAGTTGTATTCTCATTATCAAGTCCATTTGTTTATAATGCTTGGTCGTGATGGCAACATCTAAGGAGCCGCCAAAACCGAAACCGAAGGCCAAGGGCCGGGGGCGCCGCTGAACTGCTAGGCTTGCAACCAAGCAGGCTTTTGGATTACCAACGTTTTGCACTGCCGCCACAGCCACAAGAGGTTTGCAGAGGGGCGCCAGTGTTAATTGTGACTAGCCCTAAGAAAATGTAAGATCATGATGTTAACTTGAGGAGTTGGCAAACTGTTCAAAGTGATCAGCACAACCTTGACACTTGAACAGCACACGTGCCGTTTGCCTTTCAAGTGTGGCACTGAGCTCTGTAAGCTCGGGCTGTGGGTGGCAGTTTGATCAGGAACACTGATCTTACTTACGCAGGGGGCCATTGTGGCATCTGGCGCAGTGATAGTACTGGGAGCACTGCAAATCTAGATGCGCAACATCGGTTCAAAAAAGCTGTCCCTGGGAGTTGCACAAACATTTGCACTGGCCCATGCACTGCACTATCTTCACTTGTTGGTTGAGTTCTTCCCCCACGCAGGTTCCAGTGGTGGGTCGGCACCTGCATCTTCTAGCACCTCGCCTTTGACCTCGTATCTGTTGAAGCACACTGGCTTTGGGGCCATTTGGATGCAAAAGGTGTGATTGACAGCTCAGCTCATGCTAGCACATGTGTGACAATATAGTGCTGAACCATGAATCTTGGCATGAGGGAAGCTCATTCAGCCGCGCACGTGAGACTCTTGATTTTGTGAGCAAGGTGGGGGGCTTTCCCAAAATGCGTGACATTGGATCCTGATATGATTGACTAGCGCCAGAGAACTCTTGACAAACATTCAAACCATTTTCCCAATGCATAATTGTAGCAGGCCCCGGCCTGGATGCTCCCTCGCAGGAGATGGAATCTCAAGGGGTTCACCTGGTTGGAGCGAGCAAAAGGCTTTGGAAAGCAGGGGCGGGTGGTCGCTGGCAATCCAACATACAACGAGATGTGCTTCGTCAGTTTGCAGGGAAACTTGATGCAGTGACTTGGCTTTTTTTCGGGCACACCCAATTTGCAATTTGATTTGCATCTGACCCACATTGATCATAACAGCTTTTGTTTGCACCACACCCTGATCAATTGAAATGGACAATGTTCTATTTGCGAGGCCCCGATGGATTACATCGAAGTACCAGTACGGACACGTCGAGGTGCTGATTTGAATGACATCGAGATGAGGTGGGCCATGGATTCCGCTAGGCCTATCTAGGCGTGTTGTGTTCTGAACACTTGTGCCTGACGAGGCCGGCTTTAAAATCCTGTCTTGCCAAAGCATTGAAAATAGCATGCAAGTGTTGTGCTGGACTTGTGCCCCCTGAAGGAGAGTTCCTGTGTGCCTTCCACACAAGTTGCTCCCGTGGATCAAACATACTGGTTTGTGGCCACAGGTGGACCCATCTTCTGTAGAACAGTATTGGAGCCACATGCGTGCTGTGGGACAGAGCTACGCTACTGACCTGGATGCTTCTTGTGCGCCAATGTGGCTTTGGGCTGATGCGGCGACATTCAACAAGGCACATGACTTGATATCAACTGGGCTTGTGCTGGATGAACGGTCAAACTCATCAGAAACCTGCTGGCCCCTTGCTGTCCTACGAAATGCAGCTTGCCATGAAAGCTTTTGCTGATCACGAGTGAGGAGTTATACATAATATGGTCCATCTTGATCCCAGCCAATGTTGTCATGACTGACCTGAGGATCTCAGCGTTGGCTTCCCAACCCTGTGCGCCCTTCTGAAACCAGTGCCCCGGCTTCAGATCCCGGTTTTCAGGCCTGAGCAGCAGTGTCAGTGTCCATGTTGACACCTCATGAAGCCAAGATTGTGGAGAGCTTCCAGATCTTGTTCCGCGGGGTTGGTGCTGAAGGTGGAGGCCAACTAAGGGCCATGGTCACCCAAATTCAAGCTGATTGGAAGCAACACAAGGAAACTTGGCTTGCCACATGCTTGCCACCACTGCAAGTCCCAGAAATGCAACTTTGCAATTGCTCCATCGCCCTTGTTGCAACAACCTCGTCATGACTGTGAATCCTTCATCCAGAACTGCCTCAAGCCAGGGGATGCAAGTTTCTTGTTTTCACTTGATTTGCATTGCGCAAGTTTCTGCAATGGCAAGTGTAAGCAGCCTTAACACCATCCTAGGCCCCTTGATTGGCCTTCCGCGGTTTCAGCCATGCATGGTGAAATGGTGTGGGATGCACACCTTGGACCTTGGAGTGGATTTGCTGGTGACAGCCTCCATTTTTTGCGTGATCCTCAAAGACTACCCCGACACCTGGGCTGGTGAGACCGATGAGCAGCGCCTGAGCTCTGCTCACTTGGAGTTTGTTCAGTGGGCACGCGCGCAAGGGGTCAAGCGCCTTTGGCCTTCAAAATATGTTCACAGTTTTGATTCTAGTTGGCAGCACATCCTCGACAAGCTAAGTGCTAGCTATTTTTTCTGTGGGAGCTCTTTTATTTTGATCCACTGTGTGTGCTGGTGATGTAAATGGTTGTGTTTGGCATATTATAGTGAATGTCTGCCCCATGAGGCACTCCCAGCCCTTGTTCACGCCCAAGCGACTTCATGCCAACACCTGCCCTTATCCGGAATTCAGTTCAAAGGCAGCAAATGTCATTATGCTGCATTTGGCTTTTTCCTTTGTGTATATGTGTGTGTGTGTTGATGTTCATGCTGGTTGTGAGAGCCAGTGTTGATGTTCATGCTGTCGACTGTGCTTGTAAGTCTCGGCTGACAACAGCGTGGTTGTCCAGTTTGACATGCCGGCTTGCGACTGAACGTGCGGGCAGAGAGCTGCGTGTGGACAAACAATTGCAGCTCATGGCCACTTGCGTGCCCCTTGCCCGCCAGTCAGGGAGGTCGGGTGTTTATCTGGATTGCTTATCACTCATCACCCGCGCACCTGCAATCATGAATTGAAATTTCAAAGGGTTAGGGATCCCTTTTTGCCAACGTGAAGATGATCATAGTAAAAGGAAATCAAAGTTCAGCGTGTAGTGGAGCTAGCTTGCATGCCAAGCCGGGTTTTTTAGTTTTGACATGTTCACACCTGACAACAAACGTGGTGGCTTGGGCTCCCGGCAAAGGTACCACTTGGCGAACTTCCATGCTCTATCTGAGCAAGCGGGACGCTATCTGACAGATGCCGAAGCGATGGCCATGCAACAGTCATGTGTGACTTGATCTATATTTGGACCATGCCAAAATTATATATCCTGATCATGACGACCATATATAGTACTTGCAGCCGTACTTGCAAATTGCAAATGATATGTGTAACTGTGGAACTGCTCAAGTAGCTGAAGGACATGTCCTTGGCATCCTACTACATCCTTGCAGAGGAGGCCTTGCAACATGGACACCGCCTTTGGGCAGTAAGACCCAAATTGCATGTTGCTTGGTTTGCACTTGGGCCAATATTGCAAGCGTTGGAACGTAAAGAAATGAACTTGCAGTGCTAGCTGGCCAGGCTTGGCAGGAGATCTGCTATTTTCAGCTGACTGAAAGTGGCTTTGGCAGCACAAGCCGGCCTTGTGGTTGACCTTGATCAGGTAGGGCCATGCATTTGCGCGCCGATCTGCTGCCTAGGGATCAATTTCCGGAGCTACCATTCCTATAAGCAGGAAGATAACATCGGGCGTTTGGCCCGCCAGACACCTATTCAGTGGGTCTGGCAGCATGTGTTTGTGTTTGCTGCCTGGGTTGGCTTGCTGTGTCAGTCAAGGCATTGCAGCTGGAACGCACAAGCGATGCCTCGAGTATACTGTGCTCAAGCGTGTCTTTTTGGGGAGACTTGGTTTTCTATGTGGTTTTGATTGTGTGCGTATCTTCTTGTCGAAGTCTTTGCCTGATGCATGTGTGATCTTAGGATGAAGCATCAACACCTTGCACTGCAGTTTGGTGATGAGCGCATTGATGGGGCTTAGATTCGATCTTGAGCACAGCTGTGGGGTAAAAGTGCTGTCTTGAGCCAAGCGCAGCTCCACTATGCAAACAGCATGGTACCCCTTAGAGCGTTAATTTTCGCCACAATGGTCTTGGGCCCAGATTAGCCCCAGCGTGGTCTCGAAACCCAGGTACCTCCTCACAATGGCTTCGGGACCCACTGGGTACATACATACATACATACATACCTACCTACCTACCTACATACATACATACATTACATTACATTACATTACACTACGTTACGTTACGTTGCGTTGCATTGCATTGCATTACATTACACTACATTACGTACGTACGTACGTACATACGTACATACGTACATACGTACATACGTACATACGTACACACATACATACATACATACAAACACACACGTACATACATACATACATACATACCTACCTACCTACCTACATACATACATACATTACATTACATTACATTACACTACGTTACGTTACGTTACGTTACGTTACGTGACGTTGCATTGCATTGCATTACATTACATTACATTACATTACGTACGTACGTACGTACATACGTACATACGTACATACGTACATACGTACATACGTACATACGTACATACATACATACATACATACACACACACACATACATACATACATACATACCTACCTACCTACCTACCTACATACATACATACATACATACTCCACACCTCCACACGCACACACAGGTGTTGTATTTGTATATATGTAAATCTGGGTTGCAGATTTGTGTATCACCACGGTCGGCTCCCTGGCAAGAGCAGCAAGGGCAGAGCTGAGGAGACGAATATCAGATCTCCGGGCCGGAGCTTGAGGCCCGATCGGGCTAGCCTGACTTGCTGGGTTGGGGCTCAGGGGTTGGTTTTGGCCTTTCCAACCCCACCTTTCATCAGGGTCTACCGGCTTATCCTTTAAGGGGTCCCTTCATTTTGCAGCAAAGCGGGCAAAACAATGGTCAGACCCTCCTGGGATGGTTTTGAAGGCCAACAAGCACACCTCAGCCATTTACAAACATGCCGTTGGCCTCGTTTGTGGCGGAGCCTTGTTGTGTTTCCCGGGCGAGTCACATGAGTCGGAGTTGGGTTTATTGTCAGTTGAGGCATTTGATTGATGGAACTTAAGGACAGACAAAGCACAAAGAAGCAAGCAAACAGGCAAACAGGCAAGCAGGCAAGCAGGCAAACACGAATCGAACCAAGCAGCAATCACCAGCAAGCAGGCGAGAAAGCGAACGCGAACAAAGCAGGGAGCAAGCGAGCAAGTAATCAAGCGAGGTAGCTAGCAAGCGAGCAGGCAAGAAGGCAAGCAGGCAAGCAGGCAGGCAGGCAGGCAGGCAAGCAGGCAAGCGAGCAAGAAGGCAGGCAGGCAAGCAAGCAAGCGTGCGAGCGAGTGAGCAAGCAAGCAGCAAGCAAGCGAGCGAGCGAGCGAGTGAGCAAGCAGCAGCCAAGCGGGCCAAGCAAGTAAGCAAGCGGGCGAGCAAGCGAGCGAGCGGGTGAGCCAAACAACCAGGCAAACAAACAAGAGACAAACAAACAACCAGGAATTCGGCAAACCAGCAAACATACAAACATAAGCGCACACGCACACAACCACGCAAACGCACAAACAGGCACGCACGCACACAAGCACGCAAACACACAAACACGCAGACAGACAAATACACAAGAACACAAAGACACAAGCACAACACACGCACACACTCACACACGAACAAATACGCCTCACAAAAGCAAGTGACTAAGCTCTTGCAGATGCGCCGCCAGACAATGGTCAATATTGCTCGAACTGTTCCGGGCGTGGTCGGCGAGCGCATGCTCGGCGGTGGAGACAAGGTCGGAGACCAGCGGGGTGGCTTGTTTTGGCGAAGCCGTCAGGTCGGGCTTGCGATCCAGATGGTTGTTTCCTCAGCCTAGGGGGGTATCACGTGCTTCACCTTTTCTCGTTTACAGCAAGCCTCAAGGAGTGTTTGTTTGGAGTCGCCCAAATCGTTGGCTTCCTCTTAGCTATCGTTGAAATCCATGGCAAAGGGCATCCCCACCAAACTCTTCTGACGTGCCTTGTTCGTTATCCGCTTGTTGCGGAGTGGCTCATGCAGAGCAAATCTGTGGCGCAAATCTTTCCCTTGTGCCAGACATGAGGATTTTCGAGCGATAGCCGTCTTCTTGGATACTCTTTCTTTGGCGGCACAAAAGTCCGTCATGGTCTAGAATGGTCCGGATGACCAGGAAGTTTGAGAGGTTGATGGTTTGTGGCGCGGCACCAAACAGACAGCATGTTCACCCATTTGGTTTGGGGCCAAGCATGCTGAAAATAGAACAACCCCCCGGAAACTTTGGAAAACAAGAGCAGAGCAAGCCGCCTTTGTCACACGCAGGTGGCGTAAGAGCTTTTACCTGATTCGGTGGTCTCGTGCAAAGGAGGCAACGTTGTGCCTTTCAAGCCGTCACGAAGAGCATATACATTAGTACCTGTCTGGGGACAGTCCTACCAAAGGCGAAAGAATCATAGGTGGCGCTGGGGCATGTTTACGTTGTGAGGAAGGAACCGAAACGAGGGAACCGACTGCAGATGGCTTGTTTCCCTTTGTTTCCCTGAACTTTGACATCCGGCCAAACAACAACTATCTAACAGCGGCTTGCCTACTGAATGGCAGCCTCATTGGGACCTGGCTTTCACCCAATCTCTGCGAGGCAGATGTCCCGTTGCAGCTTGGGCCACTTTTCTGGGGTATTGCAAGCCCGCTTGATAGCCTCACTCGTGACGCGGTTTGCCCCAAAAGGATCCTTTAGGGTCTTGGCTATAAGCCAGTCCCAAGCACGTGCGAAGCGGGAGCCCGCCTCGCATCTCCTTTGGGCCCATTGGCTGATTTAGTCCTACGCGAATACGAGCCACGCACGTTTGGGCGCGCGCAAAGATGCGAAGTCCTAACGGGGGTTCTCAAAGTACGGACCCCGACAGCAGAATCGGCAACGGCTCTTTTTTGGGCCAAAAGCGAATACTGTCACAATTTGGGATGACATAGACCGTGGAGGCTAAGCGAGGTTTATTTTTCCCCAGGGAAGATAGATTTTGAATCCATCCCTGATCCATTCATTCCACGGAATCCCCGCACACCGGCCCAATTTTTGTGATCCCCTCACAAGGCGAACTCGGGATTCGTGGGGTCCTTGCGTGGCTTTGGGGTATTGAACATCAGCGTCCGCCATGCGAACTTCAACTCAATCACCACCAGTCCCGGTCCTCGTAAAAGAAGTTCTCGCAACATATGTCCCTTGACTCACACCAGGTAACAATCACATGGCTTCATACAGGCCAACCATATGCTATTTGCATTGGTTCAAACGGTTCCTGACCATTTGGACAACCATTGTTTGACCTTTTCCAGTGCATACGCTATCTGCATGGAAACCGGTGATGGTGTCCGAGCATTTGGACCAGCAACCGGCTGCTTTTGCAGGGCGCCTCGGGCGCCATCCTCATGCCCCACGCCGAGACGGCGCTGCGGAACGCAGTGACCACTGGCTACAAGCGGTCCTACCCCCAGCTGGCAGCAGCCCGGCGAAGGAGAAAGGCTGAGGCTTTTTGGCTCCTCACCAGGGGTGCAACTGCGCAGAAGTGCCTTCTGAGGTCTTTTGTCGTGTGTGTTTTGTCACACACCCTTTGAGGTTGGGGTGGGTGTGGTGTGTGGTGTGTGGTGGGGTTGGGCTGGGGGGAAGGAGCATATTGCTGGTTCTCAGGGAAGGGTCCCAGACTGAATTGTGGCTCGGCATTTTCTGGGTGGCTATTGAAAAGCTCAGAACCATCCCCTGGTGCTTTCGGGACGGGTTCATTGCCAAATCATTTTGATTCCGTGAGAACCAGCGAGAAAGGTATCCACGGCTTTGGTGACGTTTGGATTGCACAGGAAGCCTGGGGATATTCGCCTTTTTGGGACCATTTGAATGCCCAGCCCCTGAAACATGGTTGCGGGGCAGGGGTGGCAACCTCCTGTTTGTTGTGTGGTTGGAAGAGGAGCTAGTGGGCCCTGTGTCTGCGCCTTTCTTGGAAGGATCAAGCGAGCAGCAGTTAAAGAATAAGGCTGACCGCAACTCAAGAGTGAAGCAAGGGTTCCCAGCCAACCAGTCTAGAGTCTCAAGAGCAAAACGCTGGGCCGTGGCTAGCAAAAAGCTGGGGCTAGCAAAACAAATGCCTTATCCCCCCGTGTTTTGGGGAGCCATTGAGGAAAGCCGGCGATGGGAAGCGCAAGTATCTGAGCAGGTTGAATGGAACACACATCTTGTTGCTGGTTCAAGCCAAATGACGACACTCAGGAGTTTCGCTATTCCCAGGCCCGGCATCACCCTGGTTTAGGCTCCCAGCCGTATCCACTCTGATGATATTCGTTTGATGTGATTTGGGCAGCAACCCGACAGTATTGACAGAATCCCGCAACCGGCATGGACCGGCATACAAATTGGGGGTGGCCCCCCTACGTCCCTGGACTCCTGGTGAGCTTTTGTGCCAAGTTAAAGTGTGTTTCTTCCTGGAGGGGTGATGATTTTCAACCTGCCCAAAGCCCGCTTCCATATCTCTTGGAGAACGTTTCCTTCCCCCAGCGAGGCAGATTGATGCTAAGCAGGTGAGCCAGTTTTGGGCTACACTTCAAACGACTGAAGCTCAGGTGCGGTTCAGAAAGGAGCTGTGCAAGCACTTGGGGTTGTCATTTCTTGACAGTACCATGTTTGAAAGGGAAACCAATGGTAAATCACAGTCTTGGTGGTCCCCAAATAGTAGTCACCAGAAGGAGGCGATCCCCAAAAGAGCGATGCCTCTTCTTTGGGTGTCAATCTGTTCAAAAACACTTAATCATCACCGCTTGCCTATAAAGATCATGACAGTTGGCTGCTTTGACTGTAGATGAGCTGTTCATGCTCATGCTCTTTCGAACTGTTGATGTTGCCGTTGCCCTTCGCTGTTTTCGACAATGAGCCATGCCGTCCCACGGAAGAGCATCATAATAGAGATTTGCTATTGTGCTTTGTAGTAAATGACATTATTGGATTTGGAATCATATACATGCTAATTACCCTGCCTGGCATTTGCCAGGGCTGTTCCTCTGTCCGGAATCGCCCAGGACAAGTGCGCCGTGCATGTGGTGAGGGTGTGCAAGGGTGTGGAGGTGCTGGAAGGATTACTGTGAGAGCAGGTGAGAGCAGATGAACCCAGTTGGATTTGCAACGGGCGATCTGGCAATACAAAAGACAGCGCCTGCAAAAAGTTGCAGGTGCACGCAATACTTCCCAAGAAGTGGCGGTAATACATTGATGTTGCACTGCAATTTGCACGTGCAGCCTATCAGTTGATTGTACAGGAACCGCGAAGCACGTCTT
Organism: Effrenium voratum; assembly: GCA_963377175.1. Taxonomy (NCBI): domain Eukaryota; class Dinophyceae; order Suessiales; family Symbiodiniaceae; genus Effrenium; species Effrenium voratum. The sequence continues at coordinate 940,920 of CAUJNA010000635.1, read as the reverse complement.
CGCTGCGCTTGTTTCTCTTGAACTTTTTGAACAGTATAACACATACTTTTGCCCATGAATGTCATACTGTCGTTGTGAAATATAGATGTACTCAATCGAGCTACGAAATGCTCAAGGCACCGTTAATTCTGCGCTTAGAAAGAGAAAAGGGACGGAAAAGGGAAAAGCCGCCGTGCGTTTGCGCCTTTGCCCGTGGCCATCTATACAGCTTCAAAGACAAAGGACTTCGGCCCTTCGAGTTTCAATCTGTCCACTCGGGGTCCAACTAAAGAAAAAAACAAGCGTTGTGATGGTTTGCACGATCATCTGTGGCCAGGTTTGTTTGAGCTTGGGGTCATATCTGGGTTTTGTGGATTTGGCCCGTTTGAAGGTTTGCCCCTGAGTTTTCGTCTGTTGGACCTCAAAATGCCACGACCCTGCTCACCTTTTGGATGGTGTTATAAGGAAGCCGAGAAAAACAGCCCCGCTCTCGAAAGGAGAGCCTCGCATGGAGAGTGTCGACTCCTCAGCTCGGGCTGCCAAAACGGTGGTTTGAAAAGGGATGGATTCTACTTTCAGGTTGATCCAAATGGCGGTTTTGGTTTGGACACATCATTTACAGGGGCATGCGTGTGTGTGTGTGTGTGTGTGTGTGTGTGTGTGTGTGTGTGTCCATCAACCCATATTTTACAATGCCTTGTTGCCAGTGTTTGCCAGTATAAGGGGGGTGGCTTAAAATGCTGAAAATAGCGAGGCGTGCCCCTGTTTAAAAGCGTGTCAAGACTTGCAGTTTTTCAAGCACACAGCTCTGTTTCTGCGGCCCGTACTGCGCCGCTTTCTGCCAACCATTTGCTTTTGTTTGCTTGCAGTGAAAAGGGCACCTCAAGAAAATGACAAGCCATGGGTATCTCCGAAAGGAGGATCTTTGGCAAAAACTCCAAGCGTTCTTTTCGGAACCCCCAAAGGCAACGTGCCCATTGGAAACGCCTTTGGATGGCAACCATGAAGAACTGCATCCCAAAAGGTTCTAAACCTATTTGAGACATAGCCAAGTGCACAGTGGGATCTGGAAACCACGCCCTCCGTTTCCAATGAAAGATCAACTTGCAACCACTGATCAACGACCCTCTTTTCTTTTCTCGTTCGTATGCTTTTTCATGTCAGGTTCCGTTTCAGGGGTATGAAACCTTCCTCACGCATCGGAGATGGGGACTCGAAGGCTCTCCCCTCAGTTGCTTCCGCCGATTAGCAACGCTCAGAAGGAGGAGCGCTCGCGTGCACGCGGGTCGAACACTCGTCCTTTCGTTGGGTCGCTGACTGAACAGATCCGCGCCCCGTTGATTTGGTGTTCAGGGGTGGTCGTTAACCCTTTGGCTTGAGAAGTGATGACCATGACCAACATCGCCGACAACACAAGGAGGCTAAGGCTCAAAGGGGCTTCGAGCCGAATCTTTGCGCGAATGGGCTTGTACGTTTCCAACTTCACACGGAAACCTGTAGAAAGTCTACACCTTCAAAGCTTGTAGTCCAGTGACATTCATGATGGAATGTATTGTTGTTGAGCGTTGCAAGTAACGGTCCGCCATTCAGCTCATCCATTGCAAGCACCGATACATACAGTTGGATCAATTCTGGATGAATCGCACTTAGTCCCGCTTAGTCTTGCTTAATCATGCCCTCTTAAGGCCTTATTTGGCCTTACTGTTCTCTATTTGCGAGTCGTTTACGTCAAGACACATGCCCGAAATGTCCAAAGTCCTACTCAAGGTGCCTAGCGGTTTGATCAGCAGATGAGACGCGGGGAATTCAGAGCGAGCTCGGCTGTGTGTCAAGAATTGCGCTACCTCCAAACGTGTTTCCCTTCAATCAAGGCTTTCTGTGCAAATGAAGCTGCCCCGTCTGCTGTCGTTGAGTTTTTTTTTGAACCATCAACAGCAAGGTTGTCCCGGCGCGTTTTACTCGTGTTCGGCAGGAGTTGCAGAGAGCCTTTCCCAATGTGACTGCGCGCAACTCAGTGATCGATGCGCGGAGATGCATGGGCAGAGATGCGGGTCAACGCGAGTGGCTCAGTTGCTTCAAATGGTTGAACGCTGGTTCCCTCGCCAAACCGTGCCAAAAAGGGGTCTAGTTAGTTTCATTACAGTTTCAGATGGCCGCAAGATTGCGCTCCAAGGCTTGCCATGTTCTTTTTGTTTGGCGACACGGCGTCGCCCTAAAACTGGAGCGCCTTTTTGGATAGCTTGGAAGGGAGGCTGACAGGGAGACGGGCTCCGGCCCTCCCTTCGAGCGCCGAGCGAAGCGGCTTTCCTTGAGGGGCGCGTGTTCCACCTTCGCGATGGCTAGGAAAAGGGTACCCTCCCACCAATTGGCAAGGAACCTGTCAAAGAGTCCCTTGAAAAGGACAATTGTCTTCCGTGTTAGTTGGTGGGAGGCTAGCTGTGGCAAGAATTCAGTTGCACTCGCCCGGCATTGTTTGCAGACCCAAGCAGCTTTAGGTGTTCCACTCAACCAATCAACCATCCAAAATCCAACCCAACCCAACCGCCAAAACCCCCGTCACCCAACCAATCAAGAAACCATCCAACTAACCATATAAAATCCAACTCAACCCATTGCCAACCCAACCACTTGAAGGCGGGCCTTGTGATGGCCCCCGTCAACCGCGCGCGCTGTGCCGACTCGAGCCCCACTTGGCCCAGGCTCGGTACGGACCTTTGCGTGGGCCGGGGCCGATCCGCCAGAAGCGGCGCGGCCCTGAGATGGGTGGAACAGTTCCCCGCCGCTTCTCCACCTTTTCGTTCCAGGTGGAGATTGCCGGTAGCGCCTGGAAGAGATGGCTCGTCCATGTCCAAAGACTGCTACTCAACAAGAACATGCTTCATGCATTTGATTTCCATGAAACTGTCCGTCAATCCGTAGGAGTCGTTGAGTTGGCACATCCCCCCTTCAGGCGCTGAGTTTGGCACCTATGTTCTTCTTCCGGATACATTCTCAAGAAGATACTGGCAGTCAAACTTGTGTTTCTTTTCTTTGATCGGCAGCTGCTCGTTTTGGTGCTTCCCCCGAAGTTGCTTTTTAAGGCCCGTTCTGCTGGTCTGCTGGTCTGTTTTTTTTTTCTTTTAATGGCGAAGCTTCGCAGCCTGTCGCTTGTTGGGATGATGGGGGGGGCGACTCGCTTATTGCGGCAAGGGAGAGACCTCAGTGTTTGCACTTGCATGGCCTGCGGCGTGCTTTTTGGCCCATCAAAACTCCAGCTGGGGGCCTTTGAGAGAATGAATCTGACAAACAGTTTGGCTCCGTCGAATTCCTCTGCGGTTCGCTGTTTCTAAAAAGGGCCCCTGTGGCAGAATTCCCACCGCACACTTTGAACACAGAGCGCGCTGGAGATCGATTCGCAAGCTCACCAGGCCTGAGCAAAGTCAGAGGGCGGAACTTGTTTTTGCGCAGATGAGATCGGCACAGTCTTCCTCTAGAACCCAGGACCCCAAAAAACGGGGGGCAGGGGACCACAGGTGTCCAACGCTGGCCCGAGGCGTTGTCCATCTTGCGCCACCCCGTGCCTTTCCTTGGCGGCCGTGGCCAGCGCTTGCGGCCTGGGCAAGGCGACCGGCTGGGCAGTTCACCTAGAGGTTCTCAAGGGTTCCCCTTTTTTTGGTACTGATTAATATGTTGAGACATAAATCTTAGCCTGAAGCTTGAACAGTACATCCAGTGGCACCGTATTTTCCCTTTGGGTCCGCGTGGGGAACCCTTCCCAACGGGTGGTACCCGGTAGCCCAAAACGGCAGGTGGGGCTTGGGGCCTGCGCGGTGGGCTGCCTCGCTGGCTTGGCCGACCTGGGCCGCTCCGCGATGAGGCGGGGCGAGAGGCTTGGGTCGGGACATGGACGGTGGACAAAGACAAACAAGGAAGCCGCGGAGCCTTGTTTTTTTTTTTGCGATTTCTTCGGCCCCCCCGAAAGAGTTAGACCCGGCCTCTCCCGTCCGTCAGATGGCATTTTTTCCCATACCCCCCCCTACGCTTTTGAGCACTTTTTAAATACACCTATCAAATTACACCATTCAAAACCACCAAATTGAACAACCCTCTAAGTTAATCATTAGAACATTATTTTTCTAATGATTAACTTCATTTTTTAGTCCAATTTATCACCATCAGCCTGATCAACTTTCTTTCTTCTCAAAGCTGGATTATACAAGGGCATTGTCATTTTGAGTTCTTGTATCCTCTCTTGACCTTCTTGAAAATATTTGTCCTTGAATTCTTGTGTAGGTGCTTCTTCAACTAATCGTTCATAATCTGCTTTCAAGTGTTTGAGTATATTATCTTGGTGACAACCTCCAACCAAATGGAAGTCCCAAATTTCTGGGTTCACTCTTCTTTCACAAACATGGCAATACAAATATCCATTATTCGCTGTTTTCTCTCTACGCTTCTGATTAATTTCCTCGCGATTTGCTTCAAGATACTGTTTCCGGTATTCTTTCCTCTTGTCTACAGTTCGTTTGTTGTAGTCTCGTTTTTGATCAGTGCATTTATCGCAATTTTTGAGTCCATACACGAAACTATCTTCATCTTTCTCGTATCTACATCTTGAACACAGTTTTTTCTCCATACTATAGTAGGACACCTTGCCTTTAGATGGCTACAACCCTATTTTCAACAAATTATCACTCCCTTATCACTCCCCGAAAAATGGTTAACCAATGGAAAAGGGAGAATTGAAACCGTTAACCCAAATCTTGAAAACAATCCCAGTAAAATATGGATGGCAAAATGCGGATGGGAAAGGCCCATGTAGGAAAGCACCCCCACGGCTTATACGGGAAAATTAAACTAAAATTACAACATATAAGATTTTATATGTTATAAGTATAGCAAAACTATGGTATCAAAGGCTTTAATCTATGTATTTCCAGGGGTTGTATTCGTTTCTTCTGTTCCTTCCTTAACTCTTTTGTTGCTTTTACTTTGTCTCTGCATTCCTTACATGTTTTGTAAAATATCTCTTCCATTTTAATTCTGTCATACATTTTGTGAAAGTCCTTTCTTGGCTTTGCTTCGTCGCATTTACTGCAAGGATAAACCATTGTGCATCCTGTTTCTTCTTCATCATCTGTAGAACTACTCATAATATTAGTTATGCCAATATGTCTTTAAACGGATTTTCAGAGAAAAATGTTTTCAATCAAGAATAAACCCCTGTATCTTCATCATAGTCGATTTGATAAAATGTCATAGTTGAAGCCTTCGGTTCTTTAATTTCTTTGTTATTAAGTTTGTTTAAATACGTTTGTTTCTTATTTTTATATTCAGCACTGGTTCTATCTACTTCTTTACTTTGATAACTGTTTGTTAATGGTTTCTTCTTTTCCATTTCTTGCAAGATTTCTAAAATATTCTTATTCTGTTCTAAAACCTTGTTCAGTTTTTTAACAATCTTTTCTAATCCTTCATCCATGTAAATATATATATTATATTATAAAATAAAACTTTTAAAACTAAACTTTTATTTTACAAAATCATATATCATTATAAGTCAATTCAAAATTAGTTATTGTGTAACTCGTTAAATTATTATTCAATTTACCAATTAAATTACAAATAATAGTTTTTCTAAATTTTGAATATTTATGAAACTTTTCAATATTATCTGTAATATAAATTATTAAACATTTAATACATTCAAACACATTAACAACATTAATGTTACTATTTTTGTAAATATTATTCATTTTTCTCAATGTAATTTCATAAAACTGAATAGCATTTTTATTATCATAATTAGCAATAAATCTTAAAGTATATGAATATATTCTTTTACAATAAAATTTTAAATCTGATTGTTCAAATAAATCAGCATAATTAATAGAATTATAAAACATGTTAAAATCAATTTTGCTATTTCTAAAGTCATTAACAAAATTAATTAATATATCATTTTCGTTATATTCTTCAATAAAATTATTTAACTTCAATTCTTTTACATCAATGAATTTAAGAATATTATTTATAACATCTTGCATTATAAATAATAATAGAAATAATTTTAATTATTATTTTTTCATCATTTCGCGTATCGTTTCCTGTGTTTCCTTATCGCCATTATCGGATGGAGTAACTCCCCTCCCAAAGCGTATAGCAATATTATGAACATCTGTTTCTAAGTTTATACTGTCTTTAGTTTTATCAATATTCATTTTCTTATCATTCTTACTTATTTTGAAACTGGCTGGAATACACGAACATTTACAAGTTCCTTTCTTTTGTATTTCTAATTCATTTTTTAATTCTAACATCTTTTTACACATTGGACAAGCAAACTCAATAACTGATGTTTCTTTAACAATTTCTTCTTTTTCTTCATCAGTTGAAGAAACAACTGATTCTGTCTTATTCTTTTTCTTTCTCCCCATCTATATTAATATTTATATTTTTAATATATTGTATCACACACTTAATTAATTCTAAAACAAAATAGCATACTTTCTTGCATCTATTATCAGTTATAACAACTTGTTCTATATTCTCTACTTCATCTATTATATCAATATAATCTGAATAGCTTCTATTCATATAAAATAATAAATATAAAATATTTTCTAAATAACTTTAATATTATTTTATTATGTCAGATGTTCCAATAATAAAGCCAATAAACATAACTGAATATGAATTCAAACAATCTAAATATGAGCACGTGCCAAAATTACCGTTTAGAAGTATTATAGTTGCGAGTTCGACAGGTGGCAAAACAGTCTTGGTTCAGAACCTTATCTTAAATGTTTATAGAAATTCATTTGCAAGAATATTTATATTTTCCCCCAGCGTTCATAATGACCCAACCTTTACAGAAGTTAAAAAATATATCAGGGATGAATTGCACGTGGATGATGAAAAAGAACAAATTTATTTTGATAATTATAATCCAAGTGATTTAGAAAATGTAATTGAAAGACAGAAGAAAATAATTAATTATATGAAATCTAAAAAGATAAAGAAACTACATTCAATATTAATCGTTATAGACGATCATGCCGACGATCCTAAATTTGTTAGATATAGTAAATTATTACATGGATTATTTACAAGAGGTAGGCACGATGCAGTAAGCGTAATTTGTTCAACACAGAAATATAATGTGTTGGCGCCTATCATTCGTTTAAATGCCAGTTCATTATATATTTTTAGGTTGAAAAATGCCAGTGAATTAATGAGTTTTATTGAAGAAAATAGCGCCATTGTTGACAAACAGCAATTATTAGATATGTATCATCAAGCAGTGAGTTTTGCTCCATATTCTTTTTTCTACGTGAATATGAATTCAAAAGACATTAACAACATGTTTCATATCAATTTTGAACAGGCATTTCAAATTACAAATGATGAATAAAGATATTCTAATTTAATATAATATAATAATATGCTAATGAAACTATGTAGATGTGGTGGATTTTATCGTAGAGGTAATTACAATTTTCATACTAATTCTTGGATACATAAACTTTATAAGGTATTGAAAAGAAGGGCAACAGACGAGGAATTATTAAGATTTCAAAATAATTTTGTTGATGAAGAAGATTTAATAGATGATATGTGTAGCAACGCCTCAACAAAATTACCCGAAAGTGAAATGACAGATTATGATAGTAATTAATAATATTAATGTATGTTAATATTATCAATTTAGAATAAAGAATAGCTACATAAATTTAAGGCAGGAAATTTATAATATGTTTTATCTTTTTTACATTCATTAACTTTTTCTAATTTATTTATTATTGCTTTCAATGAATTTATTTGTAGAATATCAATTCTTGACATTTCACTTATCGTATTTACATCTATATCTTTTATTACTTTAATAGCCTCTTCATCATCAATTTCTACTGGTTTTGATTTACTTGAACCCATTATATATAATATTATTTAGATTTTAATTTTTCAAAATTATATTTTTGTTTTTCTTCTCGTCTTCTTCTTCTTCGTCTTCAGTTGGTGCTGGTATTTCTGTTGGACTTTCGGATGAAGAACTATGAACAGTAATAGGTGGCGAACTATGAACACTAATAGCTTCATTTGATGAATTGCTACTGCTACCTTGTGCATTTCCTGCTGTTATTTGATTAACTAAATCTGCAATATTTATTGTTGTTGCAATTGTGCTGTGTGATAAGTTTAATATTATATCTGCTATTGTAGCGCCGTTGTGTAGCATTATTTCTATCATTTTTGTCAGTTTGAATCTTTTTTCTTCTTCATCGCTGTCATCCTCATCTGGTGGTTTCTTTGGTGGTGGTTCTGGCGGTTTGTTGTTGTCGAGCATTTTAGTAAAGGCTGACACCATTGTGTCGCGTTGGTGTTTCAGTGTTTGTGTTGCTTGCGTTCTTGTTGGTTCATGTCTTTTGTATGTGTTGTGCCAAAAGTTTTTAAGCATTATTTTAAACATATTATCTTGGTTTTCCTTTACCTTAAACGCTTCAAATGTCATATTTAATTGTTGATTTGCATCATTATATAACTTTTCTTGAGTCTCTCTGGTTTCTGTGGCGATTGTATCTGTATTGGTTGCAATGTCAATAAATTCTCTTGGTATGCCTTTTTTCATCATTTTCGGTGGTTGTGTTGTTGTTGGTGTGTTTGGTTTTGTTAGGTTATGTATTGAAAAACTGTCGTCGTGATCATAATTATCATTGAACTTCTGCTTCTTTCTTTTCAGTATATTTTTAGTTAATATTATCATTATAAATATTTATATATTATTTCTTTCCTTTACCTTTAAAACTGGCCTTGAGTTCTTCTATTCTACCTTTGCCTAAATTTACTATCCACCCGCCATTATCAATAGTATCTAAATTCATATCTACTAAATATTCTTTGTATGTTCTCGCCTTGCCTCTGCCTTTGTGTTTCAATTCTTCTTGTATTTCGCTTTCTTCTGGCACTTGAATTCCTCTTAAATAAAATTGAAATTTAATATCATTTACTTTTAAATTAGGGTTGTCTTTCCAGTAAGCGGGACTAATAGTATTATCTATTGTTGTTTTAAATAATGGCGTCATTGGCAATGGTTGTGGTTGTTGTGGCGTTGAACTTGACGCTCCCGTTGCTTGATATTCTACTTGGGCATCATCTCCGCCTGAAATTGGCGAACCTTCGTATTCTAATACTGGGAGATTATCTGGTACTGTTCTTGTTGTTGCTGATGGTGCTGATTGTCTATTGCCTAGCATTCTTTGAAAAATTGTTCCGCCCATATCTCTTAAATTTGATGCCATTGCTTGACTCACTTCATTTACTCTTTCTTTTGTTGCTGTTGCTAGTTCTTGCAGTCTTGTATCTACCATCCCTTCGTGTTGCCTTGCTGTTTGTTGTGGTGTTGAAAAATCATATTCATCTTCTATTGCTTCTGCGTTTCTGGTTAATGGTGTGTCAGCATTCATCCTATGCACTGCATAAGTGTGCCCGTTTCTGCGCGCTTCCTGTTTCATCATTATCTCTCTCATCTGCCTGTCTAATATTCTCATCTGTTGGTCTTTCAATAATTCTAAGTGGTCGCTTCCATCAAAAAAACTTCCTTGAGGACTTGCTTTGAAGAATGTAGCATCTCGGTTAGGCAGTTTTCCTGTTAATTGTTCGTTCTCGCCTATTAGGTTAGCGATTTCTTCATAAGTAGGTCGTCGTTTCAATCCAAATTTTGCATATGGGTTTATTAATTCTAAACTTGCTGTAGTTGCCATATTGATATAATATTAATTAGAAAATATTGTTAATAATATTTTTGTGAAACATATTATTAATAATAAGATTTTATTGTATAAAATCATACTATATCAATATATTTTAAGTAAATGTTAATTTGTCCAACTCCTCGATCCGTTTTTTTAAATGCTCCTTTGTTGAATGTGGTAGATTTGGTCGGAGTAGTTCCATTGTTAATCTGTCTAATTCATTTTGATAATTTGCTCTGGCGTGTCCTTCTTGAATGTGTTTTCTAAATGCTACCGATGCTTCTTGTGAGTTTCTTAATTTCATTTGTTCATGTAGGTGTTTTAGATACTCGTTATCTTTTAGATCAAATGGACTATATTTAATTTGTGAGGATTGTAAAAATACTTTACCTTTATTTTTTAAATTATTTCGTTTATGAAATTTATACATTATATATTTATCATAGATTTTAATTTTAATCATAGAGCACAGATCCACTTTCCCTCAATTCCAGAACAGACTCCGAAATCATATGCACAAATAATTCTCGCACATCTTCATCAGTTGTTAGCGCTCTATTAGTCCCTTTCAATTTAAAAACGAGTAAACCACCCATTTTAGTATTCTGTCCAGTAAAATTAGTGTCTGCCATTTTCTCAAATGAAATCCCAATAACGAACTTGTCTTCTCTGTAGCGTTTATATGAAATGCTAAAGGCGTCTTGGTCAGGGTTCAAATAGTGTAATGTTCTTCGGAGGTAGTAGGCACTCTCGGCGAGGCTCTGGCATTCAAACTCTGGATATTTCTTATTATTAATTTGTAATTGCCACGTTAAATTTAAATCTGAATTTTGAAAGCCTTTGCCGCGGAATTGCGCACGGGTAAGATTACCACCCCCATCAACAGCATCTGGGTTAAAACCGTCAAAGATTCTTGAATTAATCATAGGATTGTAAAAATAATTCCATCTCTTATAAATATAATTATCGTGTCTGTAGTAATTATTATTATCAGCATCTGCACCTGCTCTTGGTGGGCGATACAATGTAATGAAACAACCATTTAATTTAGAAGCGGATTTAACAATATTCATATTAATTTCAGTTCCTGCCGCGTTGAATGATTGTGTCATAGTGTGATACATTGGAAATACTAATTTCAAACTTTGACCCTCTAACAAATGTTTAACTATATTATTGTTGACTGTGTTGTCCAATTGTATTACCTCAGCTCTAATGATTACGTTATTTAATTCCCACTGTGTTGAGGTGTCTCCAGTTGTGAAATAATAACCTTTGGCATCATTTTGAGTGTTGGCATCGGTTACGGTAAAAGGCGTAACTACTGGTATATGTTCATCTGATACAATTGTAAATTCCAGTTCAAGTGGAGCATAACGAAGAGGTAAATAATAATTGCTTTCTAACAATCCGCATACTGGTTTATGCCCTAATCTCATATAACCATTAGCACCGGGAATTCCTGCTACTGAATGGCGAGTATATCGTGCTGTTAAGTCCCCCCAGTTGTTATGATCTCGTGTTGTTGGAAATGTTGTTGTCGGGGTGGCGGCTGCGGGATTGGTTCGTGTATTAACATCTAACATTTCTGCCAGTCCAGTAGCATAAGTATGTCGCCAGTCATCATCCCAGCGAGGATTAGCCCCACCTTTTAAATCGTCCATATCTCTGGCATCTTGACTTTTAAAGGAATTATACAATTCACAGTGCCTATTGTATTCAATAATATCCTGAACTTGTTGTCCGCCTACAGTGCATCTATAACGACTGAAGAAGGATGATAAATTACCTAACGGGCGTAAAAAATGACTTCGTGTTCCGTCTGTGTTTTGAAGATTGGCAAATAAACGAATAGAAGATAAATCAATATATGTGTTGTCTTCACCTGTTATATGAAATCTAATATTTTTGTTTCCTGAATTTGGATTATAAACATTACTACCCGATGGAAAATAATTAACGTGTCGTCGGTCTGTGATATATTGTGCTGTTTCTGGAAGTCCAAAATTTAGCGAGTTAATCATTGTAGTTTCTGATTCGGCGATTATATTATCCATTACTTATATATGATAAACTTAGATTTTATTTTTTTATTTTTATATTTTTCTTATGTGAAAGCATTGTAGTAGAATTATTTGAAGTTGTATTTTTTATAGTATTTATTAAATAATTGTTTTTTGTATCAACTATATCTTTTATAGTATCATAATCTAAATTCTTATATTGTTTATCGTATTTTGACGGTTCTTTTGTCAGTTTCTTCTCTAATGGAATTTTGTTTTGCTTGTCCTTATTTCTAAACATTATTATTAATATTATTGAGATAATGTTAGTTCAGTTATACGCTTTATACACTCTTCTAATTCGTCTCTATATTTATACAAATAACTTAAATCATCTTCATCTAATGGAATTTTCTTTTCTTCTTGTTCTTTTAAAAAGTCGGTATAATCAACTCTACTATAATCTGTATAATGTATTTTGTTATTTTCTGGATGTAATTTTAAGTAATCATTTTCATAATTAATAATTTCACTATACATGCCTATTATAAGTCCTTCAATATTACCTTTTCTGTAGTATAAATGATTTAAATCATTGCTTTCGTGCTCTTCCTTATCTTTATTTAACACTTCCTTGCCACAATGACATTCGTATTTACTATTTGATATTTTGTATTCTTTCTCTTTCTCTCGCTCTATCAATCTTTCATAAGCATATTCAACATCATTGTCCCATTTCTCAGCATCAATACTCATATATAAGTTATATATATATATACATTTACTTATTTATTGTTCTGGTGTTGAATTAGGGTTGAAACGCGAAGCATTTAACCCGAATTATCATTCTTGTTGAACCCATTAGAAATATCAGTAGTAGGATTAATTTCAGTCATACCTTGTCCTTCCCAATTATTGAAACTGTGTTTATCTAATAAGTTGTTGCTTTCTATTTCTCCAGTTATTGCTGCGTCATCAAACATTGCTATAGGATCTCCGCGATTTCTAAATCGTAAGTATCGCGGGTTTTTCTGTTGATTACTTCCTGATACAAAAGGTGATGAATAAACAGTAGTAGCATATTTGTTTCCGTGTCTATTGTTAATTTCTTGAACAACGGATGAGCCGAGGGAATGGCCGACCAGTCTATTAACATCTGGATTTTTCCTTAATTCTTCCATTGCGTCTTTATATCTTTCGCTTAATTGAACATTATGAGTAGGAATAAAAAACAAATCTGCAATTACATCATTGACTTTGTGATTTAGTCCCGTTTTAGCACCAGTACCACCAATATATAAAGTGTTGCCTATTCTTGTTATTCCATTTATATTTGAATACGCGGCGTCTAACCCTTTAACATCATCAATTTTATTTTTATTTTGAACATTGATTTCTTCGGCATAACGTGTTTTATGTTTCGTTATTTGCTTATCAAAATGTTTATTGAAACCTCCTATTTTGTCTTCCAATTTCTTTTTATGGTTAAAAAATACATCTTCTATTAAATCCTTACCTGCAGTATATGCTTTATCACTTGCTACGCCTGCCATCATTTGCGTAGGCGTCCTGCCTTCAATAGCACCTAATAATAGTTGTCTTCCTATCATATATTATTCATAGATATTTTATTAAAATATCTATGAATAATTATAATTACAAAGTAATTATCAATAATAATTATATTATAAATTTCTATTGTATATTATATTTATGAGTGACAGATTAACATATAAAAAAATCTATGTTGATAGTGCCTACAGATTACAAGAAAGTAATTCTACCAGCGATTTTATTATAGAACTTGACCAAAACTTTGAAATTCCACCAAGAACAAAAATGTTCGTGACAGAGTGTTCATTCAGCACTCCGTTTTATACAACAGAGAAAGGGTTTTACGAACGCTTCTATATTATGTTGTATAATAGTTCCAATGTCTTATTGAGAAGCACTGCCGTTGATGTATCCGGCGAAATTTATTATGCTAATCAATTATCGTACAAAATACAAACGGAATTAAACACGGCATTTAATGATATTGTGCCTGACTTATTCTTAACAGTATATGGACAAAGCGAACGCAAAATGGAACTTAAATTAAATGACCCCCTAACTTACAAAATCAAAATACCTACAGATGAAGAATTAGAAACTTATGTAAATGGCGAATGGAACAGAGGACAGTTTGAATATGACAATTTAAGACCAAAATCTATTAATTATTTATTAAGTAATTATATTGCCTATGATCCTGCGTCATCTTGGTTAAGTGGATACTTTAATTTAGTTCCTTTTCAGAATGTATATATTAACTCACCTCAACTAAGCGACTACAAATATTCAGCACCTAATAATTTTAGTAGTTCAGTAATTAAAAAAGTTCAAATTAATCAACAACTTGGTGGTGTTATTAGCGACTACACCTCACCTATATATGCAGATTTTATTGATGTAGGCGGTAAAAATATTAAGCGACTACACTTTAAAATTACAACTTCAAGAAACGAAGTTATTGATTTTCACGGCGTACCCATACAGTTTAGTCTTTTATTTCAATTAGATAACTAAATAAACCCCTAAAAATTAATATTGATAATATTAAAAATATCAAATTAATAATATTAAACATATCAAATTAATAATATTAAATTATTAATATTTCTCATTTTGTCCATATAGACAAAATATATAAAACATATAGACAAAATATATAATATATTATATATGTCAGAAGTCGAACCTGAAATTACTAATACAATTGAAGCAGACGCACCAGTAAATGAATTACCACCAATTGAAGAAGAAGAAGCACCAAAGGCAGAACCAACAATAGAACCAACACAAGAAATAAAACCTGTAGAACCTCTTAAAAACAACTCAAAAACTCAAGCGCGTAATGAAAAGAAAATAACCTGTCCAAAATGTGCCAAAACTTTAACATTAAAATCTTACAGATACAGTCATGAACGCAATTGCCAAGGACCATTAGAAACTAAGCCTATAAAACCTAAACCAAAAGCAGTTCCGATAGCAAAACCCCAAAAGGTAGAATACAACGAAGTAGCGCACCGCGAAGAAGAGCAACGTATTCCGCAACAACAGCAACAAAATAATATAATAGCGAACACCCCGCCCCCAAGAAGAACGCAACCACAACCGCCTCCAAACCCGCTACACAATATAGCACAGCATTACCAATTATTGCAAAATGAATATTTAAGACAGAAGCAAGAAAAATATAATGCATTAAATAAAAATATATTTGGTTCAAGAGGAAAGAAAAGATAAAAATATAATTATTATATAACCTACTATATAATAATTATGTTTTCAACATTATCACTAGACGGCTCAAGTAGAATTGTAGCAAGTGAATTAGTATTAATAAATTCAACAGAACCATCAACATTAAGCAGTGTTTATGCTACAAAACAAGAATTAGCAGACACAGCAGGATCATTAGGTGGAGGTTATACAATTGAAGAAGTTGATGCTCTTATTTTAGCACAGAAAAATAAGATAGATGCCAATATTTTAGATATTACTGAATTAAACGCAACATCAACAACTATGTTTAATGAACAAGTAAATCAAAACGTAACAATCACAAGCAACTTTAATAATATAACAGCACATGGATTAACCATAACTTCAATCCTACCGACTATATCAGCAAATACAATTAAACTTGATTCTAATTTTAATAATATTAGTTCAAATAGTTCACTAATAACAGGACACAATAATACATTAGCATCGCATTTAGTAGTATTAACAACACACGACAGCGACATCGCAACAAATACAAACGGAATAGCAATATTAAATAACACTGTAGGCAGTAATATGACATTTGTTAATAGCCATCAAAACACAGTTACCTCTCATATATCATTAATTGACACAAATATTAATAACATAACAGGACACGGAAACACAATAACAACCATTCTTACAGATATAGCAGATTTGCAAGCAGGAGCGGGTGCTTCTTGGACTACAGCCGAAAAAACAACTATTCAAGCAGATGTATCAACATTATATACAAACGATACTAATTTATTCAATACAAATACCGCGTACAGCAATACATTTGCCTCAATCGTATCAGACAACACGACACAAGATTTATTAATAACTCAAAATTCAAATACGATTAATAGTTTAATATCAGCAGATTTACAAAAGTTAGATAAAACAATCACAACTGCGCAAACGGTAAACTCTCCATTAATACTTAGTTTAACAGATAATACTAATCCAATTTTTAGAATTCAAGATGCTGTAAGTAACCAACGCTTAGAATTTAAAAGAGGTTGTCAGTTAGACTCTTACCAGGGGTTAGAAGGCGCTACTCCTTATAGATTATGGTTAGGATGGAATACAGGCGATGTCATTATTGGAAGACCTAATAATGCTTCAAGAATTACAATTAATGGTAATGTTCATACTTCATACAATTTTGCTCAAGCACATGGAACATCATATTTTGAAGGTGCTGTTTATATGAAAGGTAATTTATATGTAAATAATGATTTCTCAACAGATATTAAAACTAAAATTGATAATTTAGACAGTGCATTAACTCCGTATTTAGAAATATACACTCCCTCGGGAACAGAAGGTTTTTATATTCATCATCCTAATTTTGTTGCTTGTAGTATTGGCGATATTACAAATTCTTCTAACCAATATTTTATGTGCGACGGTGCTGTAGGAAAAACCATATTCAATAAACCAGTTGATATATTAGGTGATGTATATACAAACGGCGATTTAACAATGGTTTCTGGTAAAAAGATTGAAGTCAATCAAGTTCAGTCAGTATCAGGAAATACTTTATTATTACAAAATTCACCGAGTGGCAATGTTCAATTTGGCAACACATCAAAACTAATAATTGATAATGCTGAAATGTATGTCGATACAAATGATTTAATAATTAGGAATAGCAACACTTCAAACTCTATTAATTTGGTTGTTGGATTATCTACAACATATGCTGATAATAAAATTATTTTGAATAGTGGAAGTAATAGCGAATTACGAGGCGATTGGACTATTGACGGCGATATGACTTTTGGAATTGCTCATAAAATCAATTTGAGACATTTAAATAGTGATGCTGTTTTAAGATTAGAAGCATCAACAACTATTGATAGTTATATTGATGGCACTAAATATTTACAATTGGATGATACTCAATTTTCATCATTTAACGGATTTAATTTAAGTAGCGATAAGAGACTGAAAGATAATATAGAAGATGTAGAAGATGATACTGTAAATATGGTAAAAAACATTAAGATTAAAACATTTGTTAAGAATCAAAAAACCAGAAAAACTGAATTAGGATGGATTGCTCAAGATGTTCAACAATACACAAATCCGAAATATAATATTGTAAATGATTCGGGAGAATACTTAACGATGTGTTATGATCGTATGGCTTGTATTAGTTGGGATGCTTTATCAAAACTAATCGATCGTGTAGAGTATTTGGAAAATGAAGTTTTTAAAAAGAAAAAGAAAAAAGACAAGTCTAAATAATATAATATGATCCAAGACATGGAGAAACGATTTAGAATTAAAATTATTAAAAAATGATTAATTTAATCATAATCAATGATTAAATAAACCAATTATTCTACACCACTCGGCATTTTCAGCCCGTAATCTTCAAATTTGTATTTTCTTGGGAAGCCAGTTTTTTGTTTTGGTTTTTGTTCTTCGGGTGCCATTTCAATGCCACTCTCTTTAATCATTTTATCTAATCTTTTTCTATGTGCGGTGTTTAGAGCATTTTGCCTTTTTTTGGCCTTGTATGCTTCATCGTCTCTGACTTTATAATAATAGAGTCGGTTGTAATACGCCAGCATTGTTTTTATTTCTTCCAGTGTCAAGTCGTCGGGGTGTTTGTCTGTGATCATTACTATAATATTATATGTAACATTTCTTTAAGACATTTTATAGGAAATTAATTTAAATATGAATTCTTCCCTAAATTACACCTAAAGAAAAAATAATATTAATAATTAATATCTAAATTACATTATGTCATTGTCAAAAACTATAAGAAATAACATCAGGTCATTAAATTCAAGAATTGATAGGTTGGCAGGCGATACCAAGGAAAAAGCCACCGAATTGAGAGATCTATATGAACAGCGAAAAATTGCACAGTTTAGCACCGCATCAACTATTATTGACGGGTTTATCAATGCAACCACCCCAAAGGAAAAAAAGAAATGGGACAAAAAATACGACGATGTGATCCAAAACAACCGTATAAATCTACCGTTGAATGTTAGGATGAAACGAAGCACTGTAACTAACATTGTAAAGCAGTCTAAGGCGAACGATGAGTCATGGACATTAGACGTCATGCTTTACCGCGAAGGTGTTAGGGAAGGTGACAACAAAAAGCCGGCTTTCACATACAAAACAGAATACGGAGAACTCAAATATTACCCCATAACAAAGGACGGTAAGGAGAGAACATACACCGTTAACGCCAGCACAAATATAGACGAGTATGTAGGCAAACGAATTGTAAAAACCAAGGATTATGATCTATTCAGAAAGTTCATTGTAACACTTGCCCAAGATCCAGAATTTGAAACAATGCTAAATATTATGGGTGGGTATGTTGGCGTTGATCAGAAAAAAACAATCGAGATCAACAAGAAGAAGAGGTTAACCAAGAAGACTAACGCTGTGGCTTACAACGTAGAGACGGGGTATATCGGTGCCTTGAAGATCTTGAGAGCCAGAAAGGTGGAAGGTGGACAGCCTAGTAATCCACGACAAGCCAACCTGAGAAGATCGGAAAACATCAGTATGTATAATACTTACATGTATACCGAATTGGATACATCGAAAGAAACATTTATGGAAGCAATCCAGAAAGGTAATTATGTAGACAATCAATGTTGGTTGAATACACTCACTGATTATTATAAAGATACCCTAATGAACAACAAGAAGAAAGAACCAATGTCGCGAGGGATGATACTAAAACTAATAAATAAAACAGAACAGGAATTCACAGAGTCGGGGGCGTCAATTGATGACATGATCCCGGTATTTATAAAATACAGAATGCGTGTGAGAATAATAGACCAACTGGGCAAAATCATTTATTCTTATTCACCAGAGATGTTTGACCGCAACATCAGAGCCTTTTATGCAATGGTCAAAAATAATCATATCTACACACTGAATAATAATATTAAAAGATTGGAACAAAAACAAAATACTGATGATGCATTTGTAGTAAAGGCACGACCCGACTATCATATAAGTGATAGAGAGAAGCCATCGATTTGCAAAATGTTTTCTACTATTGATGACATTTTTGAAATGGTTAAGGCAACAATTGCAAACAGAACCGACAAACAGGAAAAGAACTTTTTAGATTTAGTTCATAGAGAGAATGATCTAAATAAATTATTTTGCGATTTCAAAAATATCGGGTATGAATGCAAGATTGTTCACAAAGCAGGGACTATTTCAGAATTGAGGGCGGGCTTCAATAATGTATATCTAAACATTAGGTCACAGTGTCTGATAGACGACCAGGTCAATAGTGACATCATGGTAGACAGAGAAACGGTTTACAACAATATGACTGAAGCGATGTTTACATTCAAAAAGAAATTATTCAATCCAAATCACAAGTCTTATTACAGTCCTATCGATATACAAGTTTTAAATAATTATAGAACCATCGTCCCGCAAGGCGAGTTATTCAAGGGCTTGGATAAATTGGATGTTCCAAAACAGGAGATCGACATGAACAAAGCGTTTACAGATGCATTTAATACGATTACCAGAATCGGAGTTTTTAATCAGTTTGATAATTGGAAAGCTTATAATAGTAAATGTAAGATCAAGGATGTAAATATATATTTGGTAAAAGCAGAACTGACACATCGCAATCTGTTTTTTAATAATGATACTAATATAGTTTATGGTATGTTTCTTAAGCATTTTATGCCACTTGTTGCATCTGGCGAGTTGTCCATTACTCACTACAAACAGCCACATTTCATTCACAAGGTAGATAATAAAATGTTGGTTGAGGAACTCTGGGGAAAGCGAATAAGCGAAAATATTGAAGAAGACAAGGCAATTAAAAAAATAATAGCCAACTCGATTTTTGGCTTGTTGGAAAAAAGTAAGAACAGCAGTCAGAGATCATTCGTTTTTAATGATCTCAATGAGGCGATCAGCCTTCAGGCAGATGCAGGGGGGAAGTTAAACATGATGAGCAGGAATACTGCCAAGTGGGTTGAAGAGTTTGATGACAACGGGGTGTGGTGCCGTGATAGAGAAGTATCTGAACAAAACGACAATTTATATTATATTCTGAATGTGGTTGATAGGTGCGAGTTGTCCAATGGGTTTCGTTTTATTAAAGAAATGCTATTGCAGTATCATAATTTCAAAATGCAATGCGCATATCAAAAATTGACAGAGAACAATGTTAAGGTATTGAGTGTCAAATGCGACGCTTTTGTCGTGGACTGTTCGGGTTTTAATAAGTTTGGTTTGAGAAAGACTCAGCAGTTGCTAGATTTTCACGATGGGATCGGTGGGTGGAAATTAGCCAAGACTCACGATGAGATCCATCATACAGGAAAGCAGTTGTATGAACAGAAGAAGTGTGAATATGTTGATATCCCGATTGTCAAAAGTAAGAGAGTTAACATCATTAATGAGTATGATGAAAATGAATTGGTTGAACTTGTTGAGAAATATAGGTGCTTGATGATTAAGGCTAAATTCGCAGGAGCAGGGAAGTCCACCATCTGCAAGAACATGGAGAGACTCAAGGGTTATAAAGTGTTGTTCGTGGTTCCTACCAATAATCTGGGTTTGGAGTGCGAAGTGGAAAGCGTCACTGTAAATAAATTCTTCGGTATAGCAGTCAATGACGAGAAGCTAGATAAATACGATCATTCGATGTTTGATGTCATTGTGTTTGACGAGATTTGTTTTAATAATACCTTTGTATTGGCAAAAATCAAGGGCTTTGTTGAGCAGTTCAAGGACAGTAAAATAATGTTGGCAACCGGTGACGCCAAGCAGTTGAGCCCCATAAAAGCACTGACTAACACTAAGAAACACGAGATTTATATGAATGAATGTATTGACAGCATTTTTCCTCATCATTTGTTTTTGGAAGAGTGCAAGCGATTGAAGACTCAGGAGGACAAGGATAAACTTAAAAGTATTTATGCCGACATCTTTGAGCATGAGTTGTCTCTACATGATGTCATCAATAAGTATTTTAAATATACCGATGACATCACAGGAACAGAAAGCAATGTCGCATATTTAAATAACACTTGTAGAGAGGTTTCAAGGCAGATCAGAAAACGACAGGGCAAACAAAATGAGTTTGAAGTCGGCGAGATTATGATATGCAGAGAGTATAGGAAGACAAAAACCTATAAGTTAAATGTGAATTTTAGGTATGAGATAATTAATATTTCCGATCCTTGGATTACCATTGCTAATATCAAAACACGAGAAGAGATTACATTACATATTGGTATCTTGAGAAGTCATTTTATCTTTGCCTTCTGTTATACTTGTCATTCTGTTCAGGGGTGTTCCATTGATGACGATGTCACCATTTTTGATTGGAACCATCATCTGATAACTCGCGAGTGGCTTTGGACGGGAATCACTCGGGCAAGGGATTTAAACAGAGTAAAATTTTACAAATACAGTAGTGATTTAAATGAAGAGTTTAACGCAAAATGCATTATGAATTATTTTGATAGAAAGGTGTTAGCATACAAGGAACAGGATCGTAAAAATGGCTTTTGTATTCCAAAAGAAAATTATGTAGATGCCGAATGGTTGAAGGACAACGTCAATGGTAAGTGTGCCAACTGTGGCTGTGGTTTCGTGTTGTCAATGGATTCTGGCAATATAAATTCTAATCTGACTTGTCAAAGGTTATGTAATGATCTTCCCCATACAAAGGATAATGTCATTGCCTTCTGTGCTTCTTGTAATAGATGCTTCAGTGATAAAATAACATATTGATATTTATTTTATAGTATTATTTATATATATGAGTGAAAAAGACAAGATAATCAGTGAGGTCTACTACGATCAGGCGGGGTTTGGTAGCATCGCCACCACTTACAAAGATGCAAAAAAGAAAGATGCATCCATAACAATGCAAGATGTCAAGGAGTGGTTTCAGGAGAACGTGGAACGGAAAAAACAACTGTCTGGATACAATTCGTTTATTGCCCCTGATATCAACTTTGAATATCAATTGGATCTGTTTTTTATATCAAAAAATGATTTAGATAATCAAAAATATAGGATAGGCTTATTGCTTATTGATGTATTTTCCCGCAAAGCCGTGGTGGTGCCTATTGCATCCAAGCAACCTGCCGACATCACGGCTGGGATCATGGAGGCATTAAACAAAATGGGAGGGAAACCCAAATTAATTTATTCGGATGACGAGGGGAGTCTCAATACCCAAGATCTTGTCGATTTTTTCAAGGACGAAGGGATCCAAAACTATAAAACACGAGGGCACCCCCATTTCGCCGAGCGTTTCATTCGCACGTTCAAGGACATGCTTTTCAAGAGGGTTGATGCAGACGAGAAAAAGGGAAAGGTTAATATACAATGGGTTGATTATATCCCCGAGATCATGCTGACATACAACAGTAAAATGGTTCATTCTGCCCACGATATGACTCCAAACGATGCCCACAAAAAGGGAAACCATCTTGAGGTCAAGATGAAGCTTGAGATGAACAGAATCAAAACCCGTAAATATCCCCCTGTTAGGGTTGGTGATGAGGTCAAAATATACCGCAAAAAAGGGATTTCCGAGAAAGAAAGAACGAGCTCATGGTCAGCAAACAAGTTCACAATTGAAAGGATTGAGCGAAAACTTGGACAAGACTATTATTATGTCCAAGGTGTGACTCGTGCTTATTTGAGATCGGAAATTCTGAAGGTTTGAAAAAATAACATCTAGACGGTTCTAATAGCTGATGAATCTATTAGAACTGTTTAGTGGGACAGGGTCGGTCGGTCGCATCGCCCGTGATCTGGGGTTCAATGTCATTTCATTGGATTTGAAAAATGCTGATACAAATACTGATATTTTGAAATGGGATTATAGACAGTTTGATAGGAACCATTTTGATTTTATTTGGAGTAGCCCCCCACCCACCCAGAAAAGAACCAAACACACCCACACCCCAAAAAACCGCCGAGAGGGAAATCCGAAAGGACAACCTAACGACCCCCCAAACACACACACGCCCAAACCCGAAGGCTTCCGGACAAGTGCCCGACCGAAGATGAAGTCGAGCGTCATACCTGCGCAGTGGGCAATGGAGACAAAACAAAAAATATCACAGAAGCAAACTGCACAACTCACTGCACTAAATACTTTTTTCACATCATCGCTTGAACTGTTGTCTCTGAGTAATGCCCTACCTGTTCAAAATGCTCGCTTGCTCTTGTTGGTATGCTCATATGCTCATGGCGGTATGCTCATATGCTCATGGCGGTATGCTCATATGCTCATGGCGGTATGCTCATATCCTCATGGCGGTATGCTCATATGCTCATGGTGGTATGCTCATATGCGCATGGGAGCATGCTAATTCTGGTGCTGTTTCAACTGAGACCGTGAGCACAAGCAAGCGCAGCATCACTCTGGAGGGCGCACGGTGTAGATGTTGATGAGGTAGAGGAAGATGTTTGGGGGTGCTTTCCTACATAGGCCTTTCCCGATCCGCATATTGCCATCCATATTTTACTGGGATTATTTTCAAGATTTGGGTTAACGGTTTTAATTCTCCCTTTTCCATTGGTTAACCACTTTTCGGGGAGTGATAATTTGTTGAAAATAGGGTTGTAGCCATCTAAAGGCAAGGTGTCCTACTATAGTATGGAGAAAAAACTGTGTTCAAGATGTAGATACGAGAAAGATGAAGATAGTTTCGTGTATGGACTCAAAAATTGCGATAAATGCACTGATCAAAAACGAGACTACAACAAACGAACTGTAGACAAGAGGAAAGAATACCGGAAACAGTATCTTGAAGCAAATCGCGAGGAAATTAATCAGAAGCGTAGAGAGAAAACAGCGAATAATGGATATTTGTATTGCCATGTTTGTGAAAGAAGAGTGAACCCAGAAATTTGGGACTTCCATTTGGTTGGAGGTTGTCACCAAGATAATATACTCAAACACTTGAAAGCAGATTATGAACGATTAGTTGAAGAAGCACCTACACAAGAATTCAAGGACAAATATTTTCAAGAAGGTCAAGAGAGGATACAAGAACTCAAAATGACAATGCCCTTGTATAATCCAGCTTTGAGAAGAAAGAAAGTTGATCAGGCTGATGGTGATAAATTGGACTAAAAAATGAAGTTAATCATTAGAAAAATAATGTTCTAATGATTAACTTAGAGGGTTGTTCAATTTGGTGGTTTTGAATGGTGTAATTTGATAGGTGTATTTAAAAAGTGCTCAAAAGCGTAGGGGGGGGTATGGGAAAAAATGCCATCTGACGGACGGGAGAGGCCGGGTCTAACTGAAAGGGGGCCTCTTTCTTTTTGGACGCATTTTGGGGTCCCTTTGAATCCTCCAGAAAGGGTTGCCTCAAAGGCACGCCCATGGATG
Source organism: Effrenium voratum (assembly GCA_963377175.1). Lineage (NCBI taxonomy): Eukaryota > Dinophyceae > Suessiales > Symbiodiniaceae > Effrenium > Effrenium voratum. The sequence goes on along the minus strand of CAUJNA010000635.1, from coordinate 916,519 downwards.
GGTATGACATTTTCTTGAACATCAGACTTTTATGGGTATTTGTGTCCACCCACCGTTTTTGAGTGTGTTCCGCATTCAGTTCGGCACACGGTTGGGACACCTCTTGGAGTCAAGCAAAATGTGGGGACTTTCTCTCAGGACAGAAGAACTACTTCACCTCCAAGAAAAAAATGCCACCTCCTCTTTCAGAGGCATGTCATTGGACGCTCGTGCTTTGTCTCGCATCACAGGGTGGCCACTGGGTTTTGCTGGCGTAGTACTCAGGTTGCTGGTATACTCAGGCTTGCTGCCGGCGCGGTATGCTCAGGGTAGCCCTAAATCGTTGGCTGGTGAGACTATTGGCTCATGACTCCTGTCATGCCATGTTTTCCTGTATTCCCGTGGGTTCCACCAGGAGTTCAATGGATATGAATAGGCAAGGGCAGGTTATATATGATAAATGATAAACATGGACAAATCTGGCATGCGGAAAGGGTAGTTCCGTTGTACGTGTAAAGCTACGTACTATCTCAAGTCAGGTTGAACGCTCACGTGTCCTGCCAATGACGAGGCTTGCAGTGTTGCAGGGCACCCGAAGTAATTGGGACTTGTCTTTGTTTTGCGCCCCTGTGTGAAAGACAATGTTTGGGTCTTGAGCTTTGTTGGGGGAGTCCACAGAATAGGCAAAAGACAACATTTCGGACTGTTTGCTCGGGAAAAATCATGAGAACCAGCCATTCTCAGGCGTCCCTCATTTTGTGATGAACAGGCTCCAGGATATCCGCAGAACACTTGCCGCAAGAGACACTCATGATACCCACTGCTCCACCTAAATCCGTTCCGCTACCATGCACTGCCTGCCACTTCATTCAATTCACACGATTTTTGACATTCCACTCTCCTCGTCATCTTGCTGGTGCAGGGAATGAGGGAATGAACCTGGGGATTCCCTAAACGAAAACCACCAGTTGGACGGTTTTTAGCGTTCATTCCATTCCCTGCTGAGAACCAGCAAGTCATGACAAGGAGCCGATGTCTTCCGATTTTTCGGCGCTCAACGTGGCCAGACACGTTGTCCAGAGCGTCAGCGAAGGGAATGCTGCGCGCTGGCAATCCGTGCTGGGCTCAGTTTGGAACTGACATGTTTATTGAGTAGTAGCTCGCCTTATGTTTTTGTTGTTTGTGGTCCTTGAGTGTTTATTGGCTACTGGCATAGTTTCAGATTTGGTTCACTTCCGAGCTGTAGTATCTTAAGCAAAAGTCAGTCTGTTAAAGCAGGTCAGGCGACTTCGGCTCGCCATCAGGCTGTTGCATGTGTTTAAAGCTCCCACTAAGTTCATTCGAGTTGCCCCAAGCAATGTAGACTATATATATATATGTGCACTATATATATACACACTATATATACACACTATATATATATATATACACTATATATATACACTATATATACACTATATATATATATATACACTATATATATATATATATATACACACTAAAAAAAAATACATACACACTATACATACATATATATATATATATATATATATATATACATACACACTACTGGCAATTCCCAGGGCGACCTTTCAGTCTGAATGCACTTGATGCGGCGCCTCTGTTCCTTGGCGAGCCAACGATTTGGCGCGGTTCAAGGGCAAGGCAAACCACCCTTCTCTTGGGCGCAATAATTTGGTGCGCGATGTAGCGGTTTCCCAACAGACGGGATGATATATATATATATATATTTGTACATATGCATGTATGTATTGTATATGTATATATATATATACACATACATATATATATACATATATATATATGCACATTTGGGTACGTCAACCATCCATTTTGTTTGGGAGGGTCTCCTTGATGTGCAATTCGTATAAATGCAAAGCCTGACCCAGCCTAGTTGAATCGTCCACCCCATCCAATTCTGGAGTGCCCTTCGCTGCCTTGGCCACTGGGCTGGGCAACACAGGTCCTGATGAATTCTGGTTGCCTTCAATCAGTCAAAAGAGACCTCAACTTGTACAAGTCCTGGCTGGTCCAAAGTTGAGTCTTCAGCCACCCAGGACTCTATAGATTTCTTTCTGAAGGGTCCATTGTTTCCGAACCCACCCAGGATCATGGTGTGGGTGTGTGTGTCTTGATGGGAAACCAAGGCCGACCCCCCTTTTGCGGTAAACAGCTCACCTGCTGACTTGGTGTGTGACATTCTCCTTCTTTCTTTTCAGGGCCTCCCGACAAGGGTTGGGTTTTGATTCGGCGCCCCTTCAAATCGACCCACGCCCTGCCAAATAACCTCGGGTGTCGCCGCCGAGATGGTGGTGGAGCCACAGCCCCCGCAGCCGACGGCACCGGCGCCGGCGCCGGCGCCGGCGCCCGCTGCGGCAGGCAGGGCTCGTCTTGATCCGCACGGGTTGAGTTGCCAGTTCCATGCAGCAACACATTGGGGATCTGGAAAGGCCCGAAAAGACGGATGAGAGTGCAAGGAGTGGGGTCTGGTGGCTTGAGTCTTTGCAAAATCCCCTTTTTGGTTTGACATCAAGAGCCCTCGCCCAAAAGTGCAGGTTTCAGCTACCCTTTATTTGGTGGTTTAGATTGGTGGTTTGGATTTGGATTTGAACTGGCCCCTGGTCTTGTAGAGGGTAAATGGGAAACCACCACAGAACACCACCAAGCCACGAATCCAAACCACCAATTAGAGGGAAGCTGATTGAAGGCTCCTTGGGGGAGGAACAAACTGGCTCACCAGGTTTGGCCTCTGGAGCAGTGAAAACCCGTTTCGTGACTCCCACCTGCAGGATCCAGCGACTGCGCCAGCCCAAGCGTGCCTGGCTTGAGTTGGAAGCTTCTGATTCGTCGCGAAGAGTTTTTGGCTAGGGAAGCCTGTTGTGAATGGTAGAATAGGCTTCAACAATTTTCGTGGTGACAATGTGGAAAACTGCGTTTGGAAACCCTGGCGATGGATTTGTTCATGTGCGCTATCAGAACTGAGTTGCCAGCCATCTTGACCACAGGCTGGATTGAGCAGCTCCCTCCCTACTGGCCATACCGCTTCTGAAGTCACCTCCACCGGGAATTGGGGGCGCAAAAGTCCAGATAAAAGTCGAATGAAGAGGAAAATAATTTCGATGGCAGCCAGAAATGCCCAGACGTCCGGACACTTATTTTAAGCTTTGCTATCCCCAAACTTGTTTCTTGACCTCCACTTTACGTTTGCCGTGGCCCAAAAAACTGAAAACACAGGGTGCCTGATGCACAGGATGTTGGTCCATTTGGGGGAGGGCACCTGTACACATCATATATGTATTATATACATACTGTCCAGTGTTAGACACCCCCTGATTTGCATTTTTTCAATCGTTGTTTTCGAGTCTTATTTTGAAGAGCATGTGTGTGTGTGTGTGTGTGTGTTTTCAATAAAGTGTTGTTGTGCATTGCGCATGTGTATGTGTGTGTGTGAAACCCGTGGCCAGGTTTGATTTTGGCGGATAGTGACTTTGAGCGCGAGCTTTAACACACACACACACGATGGTTCAGTGGCTTTATCTAACTGCAATGTGAACAGAAATCAAAGTCTTTGCATTCTTCACAGCAGTGCACAGGAAGTAAACAATGGCTCTACATGTTGCTTGTTCTAAGATTTGCAAACCGTCAGACGACAATGACGACAGACTTTGAGAGCACATACACACAAACGATGCTGGAGACAACTACCACAGAAGCAGCAATCAAGACTGCAAAATACGATAGCTCAGTGTTTGTGTTCGTTTGCAGAAAGCGACATAGATGAAAATGCAACATTCAAGGTTTGCCAATGTTTGAGCCCTAAACAATAAAGACAACTTGGGAAGAAAAAAAAAACACAAACTAGGAATCTGGTCAAGGGACTTGTTGTGGTTCTGCGTAGCTTTGTAGTTTAATTGTTATTGTTTTTTCCTGAATTGTGCTTTGTGCTTCATACGTGTTTGTCTTGTCAAACTGGCTTTTGAAGTTTGCATTTGCTTGTGTGTCTTCAGATATTGCTCGAAGTATTTGCTCAACGGTCTTCTTCCTGTGCCTGATTCTCAAGACTCGGTTCTTATGCAGCCCGTACACAAGGCGCGCGGAAGGGCACACACCACAAGGGAATCATGTGAAAGGAAAATACTACATCAACAGCAACGTGGACCTTCAAGGGAGGCATACATCGAGTCTCCCATCAACACCAACTCGGGAAGATGTGTAACCCCTAAGATAGAATTTCATTAATAAGACCAACGCTGGACACATGCTCGACTTGGTACAACTTTGCCATAAAGCTTAGAGACGTATGTTAGGAATGCAATAGCCATCCGAAAAGTATCGTAGGATAATTGGTGAATGCCACATATCTGCTAAACGAATTCCCGACACATGCAAGCAAGAAGAGTGTGCTAGGCATGGTACAAGTATACGTGTGATAGAGTCAAACCGATCATGAGCTAGAAATTCACCGCGAACTGTACTTGAAAACTGCTCAACATTTACTGAGCTGACGCTAGAAATAATAATATGACTCTAAGCTCAGCATCGTTTGCATTGATTTCGACTTGCGCTGTGTATTTGGTACTCGATTGATAGAGAGCGAGACACTGCAGTCCCAGCTTTCTCCAACCGTCATCTTCGCCCTCGACATCACGACGGCCAGGATCTCCAGACATCAGCACCACTGCTTCCTCCTCCCCGCCGCCGGAGGAGTCGTCCCCATCCGGGCGCGGGGTGGCCGTGGACTCGGGTGCTCACATTGGGCGGGGGGGAGGGGTTCTGGCCGGATGCGAAACATCCTGGGGACATCACGTAGGATACCTCCTCAAATTTGTTTTTTCTTGAACATGGGTCTCCAGGAGAAAACTTGAATTCCGTTTGGAGTCGTGGGTCCGGGGACAAAGTTGCTGGACTCTTTGGCGGAATCACCACCGGCAGACATCGGTCGATTCCAACAGGGGGCCTGCTTTGATCTGGTTGGTGGGGATTAGGAGAGGTCTCAGAAGATGAGTTTACGCCAAGAAGCACAGGTGTTTCAGGAAAAGAGGCTTTGGGAATTCCCGAGTTGGTCAAACTACTGCTTGGTCATTTTAGCACGGAAAGGTTGTTCATCAAGAGGTTGTTCATCAAGCAACCAAGCAGACTTTCTCACCTGCTTCCCATGGATTTGCCTGGCTTGCTTTAAAGTGTGTAAAGAAGGGCATTTCAATTTGACAGGGATTCAGGGATACAGACTCTCCGGTGTCGCTCCGGGTGCAGTCCAGCAGATCCTTTGAAAAAACCGGAGACTGCAGGGAAATTCCGGAACCAGCGGTAAAAAGGTTCTGGAGCTGCCTGCTGCGGATGTGGAGAGGCGCCTGGGATGGGTTCTGGGTACACCCCTTCCAAGGGCACCGGAAGCATGTACAGAAACACGATATATATATATATATATGTATATATATAACACTACATATAAACATATTAAAAAGTGCGCATTGTGCCGGCTGGGGTTGGGGGGGTGCGGGGGGCAGGGATTTTTGCGTCAGACGCCGAAGACAGACGCATTCTGAAGACATTGGTTCGGATCAGGCCTTGGGCCGTCAGGATGGCCGAAGCCGCGAACACAAGTTCCGACGAATTCCTGAAGACGAATTTCCGCCCGATGTCATCCGTTCCTTTCAATTGCATATAATAGAATGGCTTTCAGGGAGGAAAAAGGAATGGATGAAGAAGCAAGGGGTTGGTCCCATCCCCATCTTTCTCTTTCTCCTTTCTCGATCAACAATTCCTGAGGATTCTTTCGTTGGCAGCATGTTGATCCTGTGAGGGAAGGAGAAGAGATCCAGGATAGTACCTAGGAAAGCGATTAGGCCATGCTGTAGGTGAAGGACATGTCAAGGAAAGGAGACGGAGAGTGAAGGATAGTTAATTGGGGACATATCTCTGTTTCCTTCTTCACCAGGTCAGGTTCAGTTTGGTACTTGGGTGTCTTGCACCTAAACCCAACATTGGATCAACTAGAACAAGTGTACCAGACAGGATACCAGATAAAATAGGCAATGTTGATGAAAAAGCGTGAAAGCTGCAACTTGGTTGAACGAAACGGAAACCTTTCTCGTGCAGTCGTGTTTGGCAAGCGGCGTCCCAAAGATAGTCATTTTGATCATGTTTGTGCTGCTATGGCCTCGGCTAGTTTCGGTTCGGAAAGGCAAAGTACATTGCAACTCAGGATCTGGAATACAGAAGTCAGTGTCTCCCCCAAGCTCGACTTCTTCAGGGGAGAAGGGCTGTGAAATCGCGCGACGTATACTTTCCACTTTCCTGGAACTCGCTGGTGAACTTCAACATGCGGGTGTCGGCCCAGACATAGAAACACACAAAATCCAGGGATGTAGGCTCGAGCAGTGGCGTTGCGTTGCGGAATTAGCAAACGCATAGGCCAACCTGAACATGTGACTCATGAAATTTGTTCGTCTGCTTGAACATGATAGTCTCTTAGTTTTGCGCCAGAGGAGCTCTCGAGTTCAACTTGTTTTTGTTGCGTGGTGTCTTGAATCGATGACAACAACTGTGGGGCGTTAGACCTGGAGTTGCTGGGTTGCCAGGGTGGCTCTGATTTGATTTACTTGGTTGTGTGTGAGTTGGCACTTCTGATTTGCCATTGGTCCACGACCTCAGCAATCATGAGACGCCTAAGCTCGCGTGGAACCTGCTCAGAGAAGTCGCATCCGCTTGGTGGATGGAGCGCAAGCTGCGTAGCCTCGTCGAGCGCCTGCCGGTAGCGCGATTGCTGCGGAATGCTGCATCTTGGATTGGAATGATTGGGTGTAGGGTGGGAAACGGAAATGGCGCCTGACCATGATCGTCGGAAAAAAGTGTTTTGAGCAACGTGTAGTTTCTGGCCAGCGTCGTTCAGATGTCTGAGGCGGCCTTGACAAGATGCTCTTCTGCTAAAGGGCACTTTCAACCTGTGACTGCAACATGTGGCCCGAGTACGGTCAGACAGTCAACCAGTCAACTTGGCCTCATTTACATGTGACTCTGCCCACGCGTTGCTGAGGTTGGCGCAAATCTTCAACTTCACGCGCGCCTTGTCACTTCGCACCTGTGAGCAAAATCAGTTTCACACTTAGTGTTTCTCAAGCGCACCCACTGTTGACCGACCCTCATCGCGGTAGCAAACCCCTAACAGAAGCGAAACCGCGGCAAACCGTTGAAAACACTTCCCAAACCATGTTTGGTAAATGGCCAACCCGTGGTTGGCATGGCGGGCAGCTGGCTGCCGGTTGCGCGAACTGCTCGATTTGGATAGATTGGCGCAAGATTGTTTGCGCAACAGCTTGCGGCCAGTTCCGTCCTCTAAACGTAGAATTTGGGACTTGGGAGGACACGTGTGTTCAGAGCACGATGTGTTAATAGAGGGGACGGACTAGCCGAACCACTCCTATGGTTGTGAAGCGCCCGAACCCCTCGAGAGACTTGTTTCTTTCATGTGTGGTGGTAGTGTCTCCTCCGTCAGCCAGTTCTAAAGATCTTGCAACGTTCTCTTCACAAGAGCAAAGCGTTGCTACACCCAAGCACCACAATTACGAGGTTGGATCTTTGTTCACGCTCTGACCAACAAACATCGAAGCGCAGAGACCTGCTAACTTGGAAGATTTTCCCATTTCGTGATAAGGCGAGTGTTGGGTGCGTCTTTTGCAGAACCTTGAAATTCCCGTTGTGCTTTAGAAAAGCAAAGCGCAAAAACCAAGTAATCTGGACCCCCCAAAGTTGCATGTCGAGGGGTTCCCAACTTCAGCTTTGACCGAGAAAAAGTAAGGTTTGCTGTCGTGTCAAAGGCTTCCACGCTGTTACCATGCTTTGAGATCAGCCAAGGCAGCGACACGGCGCGCCACGCCGCATGCTTGAACGCTGCACGGTGGTGCTGCGCAGCTTTGCCCAAACGCTGCCAGAGCTTGACAGGCTGTTCTTCATTTTGCTTCGTGGCTGCGCTTCGGGCGCGTAGCAGAGGTGATGAGTCGTAACGCTGTTCTCGGAGCCGGCCTGTGCCCACTCACACTGCGCTCCTTAGGTTTACGCGGCCCACCGCAGACAACTCCGGCGCTCTATACAGATTTTCGGAAAATGCGGAGCAAGGTGGCTTCTCCTTCCCATCGTTCACTTGCGACTGCTTGGATTAACGCGAGAGCCCTGAGGCTGCAGCAGCGCCCAGGAAGTTTTGGGCAAAGTGTGGCCACGTTCTCGGCACTGCAAGGGCTGCAGGCCGCGGGCCCTTCCATGAAACAAGATGTCAAGGGATACTGTGCAAATTTGGAGTGGTGCGGCGTGGTGTGGTGGACCGGCGTCTGACAACTGCCAGGACCAACCAGGTGCTTCAGGGCTCTGACATTGGAATGCGGTGGCGCCAGGCGGAATGTGGCGTCGCAGAGTCTGTGGCATTGGGGGAATGCGGCGTCACGGCGCAACCCGGCGTCAGAGGGAACGGCAGCGTCAGAAGAACGCGGCGTTGCAGGGTAACTTGGCGTTGGGGGGAATGTGGCTTCAGAGGGAATGTGGTGTCACAGACATCAAGGTGCCACGCAATGTGCGGAATGTGGCCTCAGCGTTTGGCGCAAAAGCTCCCTCTTGTTCCCCTCCTAAGATCTGTTCGCCCCTTCCCCCAGAGTTTGTTCCACCCTTTTCCCCCCCCTCCCCCCCCCTCCCCCCAAGATCTTGTCAAGATCTTTGCCCCCTGTCCTTTTCTAAGATCCTTGCTCCCACTTTTCCCTTAAGATTTTCTATCATCCTTGCTCCCACTTTTCCCTTAAGATCTTTGACAGTTTGTGCCCGTTTTTCAGGGGGTAGAGGGGGGGAGAAGATCTTAGGGTCGGAAAAGGGGAAAAGATTCAGGGGGAGAAAGGGGAGAAAAGATCTCAGGGCAGGAAGGGGGGAAATAGGGAACAGATAATAGAAGAAGGGGGGAAGGGCAGGTAGGGAGGCCGGTCCTTTGTATTCATACATATACAGATATATATATATATATATGTATATGTGCATATATCAATAAGTGTGCGTTTGTATATATTCATGTGTGTGTATGAATAAATATGTCCCGACGGGCCTGATTTTGTCGAGGCGCCTTGCGGTGTGGGCTTTGTCATGACAGCAACACCCTTGCTTACCATTTGTCAGACTAATGTCAGGCTGATGGCACACTTGGGCAGGGTTCTTTTGACTTGGCAGGCGTGGATACATCACAACGGCAATGCGCTTGGGCAGGGTTCTTTATCATTCGGCAGGCATGGATACGGTATTCCTACCTCGTGACAGCAACGCCTCGGATGTCAGGCCCAATCGTTGCCGTCGTGATGTATCCAGGCCTGCCAAATGATAAGACCCCCTCTCAAGCACCGTATCCACGCCTGCCAACGAGAAGCTTTGGAAAATTCAACCAGATGCCAATGTTTTTCTCCTACTGATTCGCCCCCCCCCCCCCCCCCAATTTTGGATAATGCTCAAAGTGAACCAAAAGAACTCCGAGAACAAATGCGCAGTCACGCGCCGCATATGTTTAGGGAACCCATTCCTAGATGCCAGGGCAAGGGTATTCAGCGTTCGCCAGGGGACGCATCTATTTACCGACCAAACACACATAACCCCGGCTGCAGGTTTGCGCCCAGAACCTCTCTTGTTTTCCCAGTTGCGGCTCACGCGTGTCTGAGGGATGTTCTCATCCGAATCAGGTATTCTTGTTCGGGCATTGCTTCCCTTTCCCCTTTTGGAGGTAATGCTGTGCTACCCAAATGGGGAGGGATCTCAAAAAGTAGGTAATGTGCAGCGTAAAAACCATGATCCTTGGTCGCCTTGTTGACGTTTCCTCCATTTAATTACTTGCAAACAACCAGTTCCAGTTCCACTTAGGAAGTGATGGCTATGAATGTTATTGTTTTCAAAGCTAACTGTTGAAGGGTCCAACCCATTAAAATTCATACCCGTGGGGTGTGTGTCTGAGGGAGCCTTTTTTGTGGTTCCGGAGGTCCCCCATTCTGGCAGGCTCGGTCCGCACGCCTTGGACTTCCTGGAAGCCGCGGTCGCTCGGCGGAATGGCGTCAGCGCCGGGGAAGGGGAGAGCGTTCTTCGCAGGTTTTTTCTTGTGGGGTGCAACAACTTGCATGTGTTTTTCCAGAGGGTCCTTTGTGTTTTGGTTGGTACGGCAAGGGTTGGAGTGAATGTGTCCTTTTTTCTGTCCTTCTTGAAGGGCTGCATGCGCAAATGTGCAAGCATTCAGCGAAGGGCTGATCGGGAGAGCATGAAGAGGGTTCGCTTTGATAAAGGATTCTAGGCAGCTTCCATGACTACAGCCGTTGCCTTGCAGGCAGGCTATAGCTAGACTGGTCTTGTTGTCAGACTCACGTCTAGCGCAGTGTGCTGCTTAGGTGTGGCGCATAATTTGACTGACGTTAGCTGCCATGTGAATATGTCCAGAACTCAGCTTTCCGCAATGCTATCATGGCTAGAACTCCTCACACGTGTTTGAGTAAATTATAATACTCAGAAGCAATCTTAAAATGTACGCTGCTATGCGTAGCAACTTCCTGTCGTGCGGAGCATATGTTCAAACACGTATTTGTCGCTCCAATGACAGGGACTCTTGTTTGATTCAATTGAAGCGGCCACCGACATGAACCACTTGGAGGGTTCCCTACTTTTGATACAGTTGCATCCGAATACGGACATTACGCCCCGAAGATTACCCACAGGGTCCCCGGCTCTGGAGTAGTTGCCTTGCACACCGCTATGCCCATCCAGTCGCCCCCGCACAGCTGTGGATCTCTCTGGCACCTCCGTCTGGCGCAAATGCGCAAGAGTGGGCTTCGGATTCACGGTGAATAACAAAGAATCCGGATTCGATGACGGTGGATTCTGAGGCAATCACATTGAACTCCAACTCTAGGCAGTTGAATGCTAGAGCCATGACCAGCACAAAAGCGAATTACTTCAAGCTGATATCCGCAAGTCTTGACAGTGCTCTGACTCACTCATGCTATAGCCCTGCCTCGAGAACCACCCCATGCTCACCAACCTTGTAGGACTCCTGTTTCAGTGTCTGAACAGAGATTGGGAGGATCAAAACTAAAGGAGCAGCGCCTAACCAGACAGCCAGCCCAGCGAGCAAGCAAAGGCAAGTCTTCGGTTTACTCTGAGACGGTCTAATCTGTTCAAAATTCGATGGAGAACAACAGACATCCAAATCGAAGTGCTTGAAACCCGAACTTGTCCTCATCGCACCTCCTTTGAAGGAGTTTCTGGCGTACCCTCAACGAGATCAAACGTTAGAGCCCAGCAACTGGATTGGCGGTTTTCTGTCAAAGCTGGTCCCCATGTCATGCGGCACGGTCTTTTTCCGTCAGGCGTGCCCCAGTCGCGGCTGGTGGGGTCACTTGACAAGCAAGCGGCTGGTTTTCACGGCGTCCCGGCTTCCCCGGCCGGTATGGACTTGCTTGGGCTTGTGAATGTTGGGCCGGCTGAGTATGGCATTCATCCAGGATTTAGCCTTTTGCTTTTTTCTTTTCCTTCTTTTTTTTGGGAGGGGGGCAGGTGGCAAATATCAATCCTTGGAATTTGACGGAAGTTCGTCCGGTTTCCGCAGCTCAGGATGGTTTCATTATAAATGAGCTAGTTGGAGCCAGGGTGGGTTGTATGTCGCGATGTTGGGGGAGCTCATAGGACCTCCGTATTGTAGGTTTCAGCGGCGCAGTGTGAGTTGGAATGTTTGGTGCTGAATGGGCGTTGCCACTTGTTCAGGGTGTCCGATCACTAGAGCCTCAATCAACACCTGGGTAACAGGTTTTTGGATAGTCCTAATCATAGGTGCGGCCCTCTTTTGGCTCCCTACATAAAAGGAGCAGACTCCTTTGATACTCTCCTCCCCAGGTTTTGATTGACTCAAGTGAGTCACAATCAAAACCCGGATAATTGGAGGGCAGCGAGGGACAGCGGCCGCCTTTTCAGGTTTTTTACATGGTTCTGGATTCACAATTTTTGTACAGATCGCTTTTGACTATGACCCGCTTGATTGACTCAAGTGAGCTCTTGCGCAGGCACTTTGGGGCAGGTCCTAGGCCGGCGCTGGCTCTTTTCCTCCCTGCGCGGCGCGGCTCGGATGAAGTCGAAGCCCGCAGTGGCCAGGATTCCGGGCACCAGGAAGCCTGAGTGAAGCGTTTTGGCAAGCCCTGGTTGCCTGATGGACGGGGTCAAACAACATGCCAACACGTGTTCGTGCATGTTTGTGTATATATATATATATATATGTACAGAATACAGCACCACACACTTTGAGCACACATAAATGAAGCCTAGGCCACATGATGTGCAGGCAGGCAGATCGCCATCTTTGATGGGACTCAGTTTCCTCAGCCAAGATTTACAAGCCCTAGGCAGCGTCTGAGCTCGCTAAGTCAGGAACCTGTGTCATCTACCTCAAGTGTACCCATTCCATAGTGCCTTGCCCGCTTCATTGAGAAAGTAATTTCCAGTGATGGCCCAAATGATCGAGTCATCCTGAGTTCTGCTCCCGAATCAAGTGGCATACCCCCCACTGATCTCAGGCCCGCCCCCCAACAAGAGACTTGGTTTTGGGGCCAGGTTTCAAGCATAGTTTTCAGTTGGGGAAGCACACGACATCTGTACCAACCGACTTCTCTTTGCAACCGACATGGGAAACATACTAAGCAAATGAGCATGTTCTCACCATTCTCAGTTTGTTGCCGTCCAAGTATATATAAATATATATATATATATATATGGAGGTACATATGAGCGTCAAAGCGAGCTCGGCACCCCGTTGCCAAACGGGGGGCTTGAAAGCAAGACAGCACGAAATCCTGAACTGGGGATTGATTTGGTGGGCTCTAGGGAAATGATGCTTTCTGACAAGACACCCAGAATTAGACAAGCTCCGAGAAAGGTTCCATGGGTTCCCCGCAGCGGTGGAGAATGTTCCAGGGTCCACGAAGTGGCTGAATAGCTCCGGGCCAGGCAGCCTCATTTACAGTTGGGGAGGGGTTTCCTTGGGAAAACCCAAGGGGAGTATCGAAGGCCGGCCGCTTTCGGCAGGTGGTCGATGAGCTGACTCTGGTGGTGCCTGTGGACCTAGACCCGTGGGAGGCGCCTCGCTGGGGGCCGGCAAGACTCGGGTGATTGGGGGGCCATGCGCCGGTGCGGCAAAAGCCGCTTTTGTAGAGTCCTATGTGGTCTTGGGTAGAAGTAAAGATAGGGCTGCTATCCAATGTAAGAGTCAAGAATTGAGCTCTTGCAAGCATCAGGTGAAACCACCAAATCATCGAGACGTCCTTTGAAAATAAAGTGATGCGAAAGGCCAGCAATTTGGCAACCTCCCCATGACGTGGCCCAGCCATCAAAACGCAATGATACGTACGAGAGCGCAGTTTCGCAGCAAGGCACATTTCGGGGTGAGAGTGTCGCATCGAGCACACAACTTTTTGCGATAACTGCTGCCATTGTGCGCGTGAACCTTCGATCTAAACCCAAAACAACCTTATTTCTTATCGTAAGAACCCCTTGGTGTTTGCACACTATATGCAATATGATAAAAGAGGGAACAAATCTGATTCCGCTTTCCAGCTAGCTATTTTCAACATGGAAAGGCTGAGCGGTGCAAATACTGCTTGCCCGCAAAGAAACTCAGTTGAGCTAGTCAGCGAGTCATCGAGTGACTCTGCTGAAACAGACGTACAGACTGACGGGGACCTTTTGGGAACCCCATGGGTAGCCCTCTGTGAAACACACGCACACACAAGCAGCAGGCTGGCTTCAGGAGAGTTCGAGAAGCAACCCTTCCATCCCCATACAGTAAGCCAACCTCCCCAAATCTCGACACAGTTTCACAAGTTTGCCGAATGCATTTCTGATGGCAGGGCCACACCTCGGGGTACCAAAGGTTTGTTTGCCTGAGCCAGCTGCAGTTTTGATGGCGACCGTCGGGTAGGGCATTCGGGCTGCGGAGCTCCAAATGCGTGGCAGTTGCACAATGTTGCCTTGAGTGCATCAGTCTCGCACAAAATTCAGTTGATTTGTTTGGAAAGACTGGGCTCTCGCTACGGTGCCGCGTCAATTTTTCGGATTTGTGTGTTGATAGCTTGATTCCATGGCCAGCCAGCACCGCCTTCGGGGAGATTGGTGTGCAGTTGTGTGGCAGACGTAGCAGGTTATGCGCTGCCGAAAAGACTTTGTGGCAGGCGCAGCATTTTGAGAAACATGTGAACTTGCAAGTCTCGCACCCTCTGCGGACTTTGGGCCTGTTGAATCGCTGGCGCGGTGCAAATTTTGACAGACGAAAGTGAACCCGTTGCGGACTTTGGACTGATCGAATCTCTGTGACGGTGGCATGGTGCCAATGTTGAAAGACGAAAGCGAACCCTCAGCGGACTGGGGGCTTGTGGAATTGCTGTGGCTGCGTTTCCAGAAGGTCATCGCTGCAAGTTTTAGCCGTGTTTGCCAGTGAACGTTTCGCTGCTCGATTGGGGTCTCTTCCCAAATAAATTGGTTTGGTTCCTTCCGTGGTCAAGTCCCCGTTCATGTCTTCCTTGCTTCACTTCGAGGCTAGGGGTTCGGTTCCAACCTTGGCCCTTGGAAAAAACACGCGCGGCGGATGGAGAGCCTGAGGTGACTTGGGACTTTAGCCAGAACCTGAAGTTGCCCAGCATGCCCCGCGGCTGCCGCATGAGATCCTTGCATTTGACCATGGCGCATCCTTTTTGGCTATCGAGCTCGAACAACGAGGGAGAAAAAGATGAAAAAGGCACCCCCCCACACTGGTTGACGCCCCCTAGAAGCCCTCCTCGAACGGTTGATGTCGGCTCGGTTTTGGAGGCTCAACCGTCAATCCACGTTCCATGATCATTTCCACATCCCTTATTGAATCCCCATCCTTCTTTGTCACGGGCATCTATCACATTTGCTGGGGATCAAAACAGAGTTGTGACTTGACTCCTTGACATCTGGGGTGTCTCAAATCTAGGGATCCCTTTTAAGTCTTTTTGAAAGGTAATTTTAAAAAGACAAGCAACCAATTGGGATGGCCCCTGCTTTGACAAATGGGGGTCGAGGACAAGACCCCTTCTTTTGGACCATGATGATGTTTGTGCTTTTGAAGGGGCCACTGTTTTGATAACGACATCTAGGGATCCATTTGGTTCAAAAGGAGGCGCACAGGCTCCCTTTTCGACCAAGGCGCTTCGCTGTGGTGCTTCATCTGGACGTCAGCGCCAGCTGCCGGTTTTCCCGTGTGCCAGCACCCGAGGAAAACGGTCGGTTTTCAAGGGATCACACGGGCAAACCATGCACGGCTTTCTCTGAGAACACACCACCATGTTGCGTTTATTCACCGCTAAGCCCTGACCACCATATACCAGTGGATGATTCGAGTTGAGACCAGTCATCACTAAAATGCTTCTCCAAACATGGGTGACTTCAATTGGTTGGGGATACCCATGCAATCTTCGGATTGCTGGCTGGTAGCGAGGTCCTTTGCCGCAACACTCAAGTACTGCAAGTTGAAGACGAATAGCCTACTATACATCCCCTGTCTCTGCTATGGGGTCCAGCCACTGAATGACTCCCCTTGGCTTCGGCTCAGAGGCCAGGGGCAAGCCTCCACCTCTGTGGAGGTTTTCCGTTGAGTCATAGAGAATTTCAGGGATCACATGAGTTGCTCTCCGCAACCACGGCGACCAAGGCTTCTGAACCTGTCCCATGGTTTCATTCTGTTTCATTCGACCTATCTCTAGGTCCGCGGCTTTTCCGGAAGAGCTCACCCTCAACGTGGCTCGCTGCCTGCAGGAAAGATTCGGCTCGGGCGGGGGGGATGCCCTTCTCGGAACTCGCTCCGGAGGGTCCAACTGGTTTTGGATCACATGGACCCCCTTTGGGATTGCTTGGAAAAGACGCCAGCATGCAGAAAAACTCAGGGGTCCCTAGTTTTGATGAGGGCAGTTTTCAACAGGAACCAAAAAGCAAGGCGAAGCGTGGCATTTGGATGCATCCAACCGGTTTTGGATACATACCCATGTGAATAAGCAACTGCTTGCAGGTCTTTCTTGTTCCTGTTGCATCCAACAAGAAGCCGTCGCTGCTCGAAGGGTCCCGTGCCGACAGTTATAGAAAGGCGAGAAAGGAGCCCCTGTGCTAGAGAGTTCATCAGCTGTCAGCGTTGCGAGGGCAACAACTGCAGGATTTGCCTTGGATTCCGGGAAATCAAGGGCCGGCCCTTAATTTTTCGTAGTGTCAACCTGGAACCCTGATTCGTCTCACTTGCAGAGATTTGGGTGGCGCCCACATGCCCTAATGCGGCAATTGCAACGAGCATCGAAGTCACCGAGTGACCTCCTCCCCTTGATTTGTCAGGTGGCCATGTGGCACAATGCGTTCCGGTGTTCAAAGGTGAAAAACATCATGTGGCATTCGCCCGGCCGGCAGGAGCAAATTCAGCAGTGGGACTTGCGAGAGTCCGGCCCCTGATGCGCGTGTGAACATCATAGGACATGAAGCGGTGAGGAAGCCAAACGTCTTATGAAGGCCCTCGACATGTCCGAACTCACAACCCCAACTGCCAGTTCTTCAGTTCCCACACTTCAAGTGTCAATTATTCACCAGAACCAGCATGGATGTTGTTTTGGGGCAGGGGGCGGAGCCGAACCAACCCGACCATTTTCCTGACCTATGAGTGCCTTACCTGGGGCTTCCAGTTCCAGCGCCCCCCCATTCCGAGGATCGACCCACGCTTCGCGGGCTTCACGCAGCCTGCCCGTGTCACTTTTGTGGCCCCTGCCGGGTTTGAAGTCCGAAGGGTTGCCAATACCCCCCCCCCCCCCCCGAGACCCCGAGACCCCGATACCCCCTCCCCCTGCAAAGCTACACGTGTGTCTTGGTTGATACGGGGAAGCCGAATTCGTGGTCAGACACCTGGAATCTGTACCACAGCTCACCCAAGTACGAAACGTGAGCAAGCAGCAAACGAACAAGTAAACTTGTTGTTTTTGTACATTTAGCGGTAAACAACAAGTTCAGACTCTCAACCCTTTGAGGAAGTGAGGCAGGGGGAATGATCTTGCCTGTTCACAGGGAATGGAGTGCACCTTCGTTCGAGTAGTTCCCAACATATCCATCAAACTACCAGCTTGCTCTTGCTGCAAGACTTGGTTCAAAAGGGCACTGATCCCTAGAAATAAATTCGCCGGCTTCAGCTCTGGGTTTGAAGTGGCCAGGATTTGGAGGCAGAATGGATTTCCCAGCAGATGTTGAGCCCGGGCCTCGGCTTTTCAATGCACTTGGAGACCTTGGTAGGGAAACGGTTCAGCTGCCGGTTCCAATTTAGAGCTTTGGATTTGCAGATGTTTGCAGCCACATAGAGCCGGTGAGTCATCTCAACAGCTTTAACCACCTTTTGATCCCTGCTTTGGGGGAAATAAATGAGACCGAGCAGTCAGTGACTGTCAGTGAAACCTGCTTCTTCCACCACACCAAAACAATCCAAACAGGGCATCCTCAAAAAAGGCTTACCCATATTTCCTTAGATCGCCCATTCTGGTGAGCCGCGCAGGACTCACCACGAAGAATCTCGGCTCTCGCCCTCGCCTTAGAGTGCGCAAGCAGAAATCCACTCGATGATTTCCACGCATAGTATGCCCCTCGCCTTTTTTTTTGGGGGGGGGTAAGTGTCCTATTTCGGCTTCCCTCGAATTGGTGGTTTGGATTGGTGGTTTGGTGGCTGGGGAGTGGTTTCCCAAATCCCCAAACCACCAATCCAAACCACCAACTTCGGGCAACCTGATTATTGGTTTGCCTTCGTTTGCCTTTCTTGGCATGTGGGTAACCTCCCAAGAGTGGTGGGCTTGGAGATTTCCCTGGCTCAGGTTTGGACCTACCGGCCTCCTGAGCCGAATGTTTTTGCGAGCACGGCCAGGTTTGTCCGGCGAATTCAGTGAGACATGGGTTCCGCTTTTCTCCCCTTGTCACCTTGTTCAGTGTCTAACGTGAGTTTCCCTTTTGTGGGTTGGGAACCCATGTCAGGGCCTTCACCTTCCGAGAATGGGGTGCAATGGGCCCCTTGGCACATCGTTTCCCGAGGAAACGGATGTCGCCCCAAATCCCTAGCGCCAGCGTTGCCTTCTCGGCAGCTTTTAGGCTCCACAAGGGAGCGAACCCTTTTCGCAGGCGGACCAGAGCCTTCCTTCCGGGCGTTCAATGGAACGCGTTGATCGGCTTGTCGATATTGCCATGGGACGTCCCAAATCTCCAGTGCTGCCCCCTTTTTTCCTTTTTTTTCCCCCTTTTTTGTTGGAGCCCAAAAAGAAGTTCTGGAGTCTGGAGGTCTTGGTGACTTGGGTGTTTCCCAAAGCGGGTGAATCTCTTTTAGTGCATTTTCCTTTGTCTTCATGTTGACGCGACACCCTCGCACGGCCGCGCAATGTGCTCGAGAAAAGGGGGGGCTGCTCCCGGCTCAAGATAGACCCAAAGGATGTGTCAGAAACTGGGGCCCATGTTGGAATGAAGAGGAGACCAAAGCAAACTGGCCAGTCACTTGGATTCTGTGAGCCCGCAATAGTAAAGAGCTCGCTTTGATGCATGAAGGGCTTCTCAGCGCGAAACAGCTGGATCGCCCGGAAAGCGCCTAAGACAATTCAAGCATGCTGTTGATTGCATATTGCATAGCTTTGAGCTCCAAAGCTCCAGGTGACCAGGACTGGTTAGCTGTTTCCCCTTGGTTTCCCTTAAGAACCCTACAAGGGTGCACCATCAAATCGACGCCCCATCCCGGTTCTGGCGCCTTTTGGCAGGTGAATCTGCCCGCGGTGCCCAACACGCTGTGCCTGGTGATGCGGGACAACAGGACGCTGCGCTTCCTGAAGTGCCCCACATCCGAACGGTTCTCCAGAAGGCCCCGAAGTTCAGGTTCTTGACTCCAAACGGGGCAGTTTCATGGGAACCAGCAAGTTGCACACTTGGTGTTCAAATGGTGCAATTGTTGATGAACCCGGCAAGCCTTTTGTTGCCCCTGTTGACATTTGAGGTTGTGCCCCGCCAAGCGCGTTCAGTCACCCTCCAGTTGGCAGCGCAGATCCCGTCATGCACTCTTCAGTGGTCCGGGGAACAGCTCACATAGAATTGCAAGAAACACACACACACACAAGCGCATAAACGCGGAAGCGCGCAAATGCACAAATGCACAAACGCAAACAAACAGGCACACATCCAGAGACAGACCCAGAGGCACACCCAGAGACACACCGAGACCCCAGAGACACACTCCCAGTGCCATCCACTGAGCCGCGAGCTCAAGCGAGAGGTACCTGAGCCGCGATGCTCCTTCTTCGCGGGCCGATGTGTCGGCATCGTATCGCGTGGATGCCCCCGAAGGACTCGGGGACTCGGGATCTTGCTGTATCTTGCTGTCGGCCCAACGACCCTCCAAAGAAACCAGTTGTCTCCCAAAAGGGCCCAAACAAGTCTGAGTGAAGTGGAGTAGCAAGCAAGCAGAGCAGCTTGGACTTGTGATGTTTCAAAGGTTGCATGAGTTTTTGAACAAAACCCTGAGCCGCCCGTGGATGGGGCAACTCTAGATTGTGCAAAAAGAGGCAATGCGCAGCTTGAGTTGTCATTCCTGTTACGAGCCTGGCCAGGGTTATAATCGTAAGTGTCCTTTTTAAGTTTATTTGGTTTGGATTGGTTTTACTCGATTTACACCTAGGCTTGCAAAGCTGTTTTCGCGGCTTCCCTTGCTTGTCTTCTATGCTAGAATCCAGGTGGTTGGGTCGATGTTTGTCACCGCTGTCGAGGATCGTCTGATGAATAGGGGCCGCCAGCTTTGAGCTCGCTTCAAAAGGCGTGCGAGCTCGCGGGGAATGTGCCCTTTCCAAGGTTTTTTCGGGGCCAGCTTGGTCAAACTTCTCCCATATGTGCACTGTGCCATGCGCAATGCCTGCGGGGAGCCATGGGCGTCCGAGGCTTCATGTAAACTTCCCGAATTGGTTTTTCGTGAGGCGTCGGGAGGTGAGTGCCGGATACAGCGCAGAGGAGTGAAATTCAGTTACAGATGTTTAGGGGAACATCAGGAACGGTGCAATGGAGCAGGTGCTGCAACGGGGGACAACGTGCAGAGAGGAGCGGACAGCTGTTTGGCCCAGGATTTGAACCAAGGAAGACAAAGGCAAGAGCCACAGGGCAACCATTGTACAGAGGAGGGTACTCGTACCTTGAATCACAATCAACAAAAACCGTCTGTTCATGTCCTGCTACTGACCAGAGTTTTCGACAAGTGCTACTTTTGAAAGAGGCTTGCTTTGGCTAAATTTAGTGGGGGTTGCCTCCATGGGAGCAACCCCGTTCTGGAGGAATTCACTTTGACAGCTTCTAGGGCTTATTTGCTCGCTTGGCGGTGTTTTTAGCTTTGTCCGATGTCAACAGATGGAACCTGGCTGCTGACCGTGGAGGACGGGCAACAGCATCTCCAAGTCGATTGTGCCCTCGTACTCCCACGCTGTACTTTGTGAAAGCTTTTAGTACTGGGCGTAGGGCCGCAGATTTTGTGGGTGATCCAGATTCTTTGGGGCACGGCCGCTTTGAGATCTGTGAACAACCCTTACGGCCGCCTATTTCCGTACATTCATGGTTGAAAACACGCAACATGGGCTGCTCATTCCCTGTCACGGAAGCAGACCAATCAAAGGGTTTTTGAGTGGATGTGTTAAGTGGAAAGGGGAACGCGAGAGGTCCTGTTGAAAATGGCCGGCCCATTTCGGTTGTTGCGGCAAGCGGGAAATTGCCACGCAGAAACGGCGAAGGCACAAGTGACCATCAGCAGTTGCATTGCGCTTTTGTGACCGGCAGGAAGAGTCTGCCTTGTTGCCAGCCCGCCATGCGTGTGGGGAGCTCCCTGCAGACTGCCAGAGGCGTGTTTTTTCCCTCTGCAAAGTGTAAGTGCCCTCACACACATTGGTGCCACGGGCTCTTGCGGGTGCTTGGTAGTGCCGAGATCTGCCCTTATTGCTTGGAAGCTGGGAGTTGCGCATGAAACGTGCCTCGGCGCTTCCTCCTCGAGCCCACACGCTGATGATTTTCCCAAAAGCGTGTCACGAGTTTGGTGAGCTTGCAGAGCTCAGCCCTTTCAGAGAAGTTCGAGCCTTCCCTTAAGCAAAGTGTTGGTGACTTTTGGGGCAGTCTAAATTGCAGTCATAGGCAGCCCCGCATTGCTCTGGAACGACTAGCCTTGCTTTGTCGCTTGCAGCTGTGACATTCTAAGTGCAAGCTTCTGAGAAAACTAGCTTCTGAGCAGCTAACAAGCACCTTGGAAGAATACATGGCGACCTGGGCTGCCCCGCGCTCTGCATTGGAGGCCAGAAGTGGGAGAGGAAGAGGCAGAGAGAGGGAGAGAGCGAGAGAGAGAATAACATGCAGCAAGCGAGCGCGCAAGTGCGCCTGTTTGGTAGGAGCAGTGGTCCGACGGGGGCTGTCTCTACTTGCAGTTCTTTTTTGCGGACATGTGTTAAGTCAAGTGCTCCAGAGAGCGAGCAAAGGTGCCGAGCGCGGGGTGCGCGAACCGGCGCGTTGCCCGATTGCTTTTGCGTAAGCGAAAGTCGCAAGCGCTCGATGAGCGAGTGATGGGAAAGTTGGGGGTCCGCCGGGGTTTGTCTCCGCCTGCAGCGCTTCTTCTTCCGGACATTCGTTGAGGCAAGTGCCCGCTTACGCCGAGCGCGTGTCGCAAGCTCGCGTGCGCGCTCGCGCGAGCTCCCGCAGCAAGCGTGCAGCGGGCGGGGAACGACGGAGCATCAGACTGATGCTGGACATGAAACAGCCGCTGAGGTGCCACGGTCCACCGTTGGGACTGGGTCCCCAGGCGGGTCCCCAGTTGAGGCTGGGTCGGCAGATCGTCAACACGTTGAGTTGCGAAGCCAGTTTCAACATCACTCTTTGGGCCAATATTTGCTGAGTTTGGAGGGAACTTTTTGATGAGTCACTTTCTTCGTGAAAAGTAACACAACAAGCCCAAGGGAGGATTTGCTCATTGCTTGTTTAGTTGAGGGGGGTGGGGAAGCCTGCGCTCTTTAAGGTTTGCCAGTCGCGACTGGCTTTTATTGTGGCCACCAACTGCAAGTGCTTCGTTTCAAGGCTATTCTATCAGATTGTGGCTCTGAGCTTACGGATAATTGGGGAGTGCAAGCTTCAATCCTTCAAGTTGGTTTAAATGGGTTCCATAGTGCTGTGCCCCATAACCCTCTTCGAAGCAAATTGGGGGTTGAAGAAAAGTGTCGCCGTCTTTCAGGGCTTTTGAGTACCCCCACAAAGGGTCCAGCCCATTCTGTCGAGCCGCCCCCTCCCAGTTGTAAGCTCTCATGAGACCCACGCTCAAATCAAAAAGACTGAATCCTGTGCATACTCGCAGTACCGACCTGGGAAAATCAAAGACCAGCCCCTCCCCCCTTCAGCATGTGTGCGACTGCCGTTGCTGGGCTCTTTTGAAATGAAAGGAGCCAAAATGAAACCAACCCGGGGGGTCTCTTTGAGGATGACGTCCTTGATCCACCCACAGCAAGCGCCTCTCATTTTGCCTGTCTTTGCCCCTTTTGCCAGGGGAACAAGTAGTCTTACTCTTGAAACGTATCATGCATGAATCTGTTTAATCATCAACTTCTTTCTCTCTGTCTCTCGTTCTCTCTGTTGGTTGCATGGCTGGCTGTCTGTTTGTCTGTTTGTTTGTCTGTCTGTCCCGGTCTGTCTGTCTGTCTGTCTGTCTGTCTGTCTGTCTGTCTGTCTGTCTGTCTGTCTGTCTGTCTGTCTTTCTGTCTGTCTGTCTGTCTGTCTGTCTGTCTGTCTGTCTGTCTGTCTGTCTGTCTGTCTGTCTCTTATTCTAGGATTCCGTGCTAATTGTTCAGGCAGTTGCCTATGGCCAGGTGATTGGGCGTTTGCCTTCCAAGAACACGCACCAGCTGAAGCGCTCCAGGTGTGGCAGCAAGGTTCTGACAGCTCTTTCGCCATCAGAAATGGGAAGCCCTGGAAGGCGTTCCCACTCAGAAAAGCGCCATTTTGCGGAAACGGTGGAAAATCGGACCCCCAATGTTGCGCCGGGCTGAAGCCTCCCGTACTCTTTCCCCTTCGAAATCTCAGAAATGCAAGTCGACGAGCTCGCTTTCTGCATCTGCAGCATTTCAACTGCCACAATGTATCTTGTTCTTGGGGGTAAAGATTTGGTTGTGCCGAAAGTGGGCCCCATTAGACCACTTGGAGGATGGATTTGCTGGAGACAACAAGCATACCCATGGCCTCCATCTCTGCCCGGCCCCTGTCAAACACCCTCTCCAGGCCTCCCAAAATGATAAGCCATTTTTCCACGAAACCCACCAAAAAATGGCCCACCCCTCTGACCAAGCCCAATGATCCCCCGGTGACGAAAACGTCCGCGGCCGCGGCGCGGAACAAAACTGCCGCGAGCGGCAGGTGGAATGCCGGGGTCCTGCGCCAATTGGACCTCCGCTTCGGGGACGTCTCACAGGTGAGTCGGGCGTCTAAATCCAATGACAACCTGGGTGCCCCGCTTTCACATGGCTTTGGCAAGGCTTTGGCAACTCGGGTTTGGAGGGGAAGGCGCCTAGTACATCATTCATTCTCTTGGTTAAACTCTAGAGTTGGTGTGTTAGTTGGCTGGTTGGTTGGAGTATAGTTCGCCAGATGAACCAAGCCCCTCATCTTGACCAAAATATGTTCCCCGTTTGGGCCCATTTCGGTGTCATTGTCAAGCTGTCACCTCTTGGGGCAAAGTAAAATAGAGTCTTCTTCCGGTGGTGTGAAGGGCGATATATAGACGACTTTGGTGGTTGGTGTTTGGTTTGATGACACCTAGCAAGACCACACGAAACCGCGCTGTCAAAGCCTGCGGTTTGGGCCCGAAGTGAAAGCCCTAGGAGCTCCGCTACAAGCAGAGCCACGGCCCAAATTGAGCGCAAGCCAGGGATCGAGACGGGTAAAACATGCTTCTCATACTGTTGCTTGGGTGAGGCGGGGTGTGGGGTGGGTGAGGGTTGAAGACTACTACGTCGGGCAATCCATGTTGACTGTGATTTGTTCAGCTTTGTGGGATTGAATGGACTGGCTCCGCGGTCGAGCTCGTAGCTGCTTGCTTGTGAATGTTTGCTCTTGGTCCACTCCGCACATGTTTATAGAGGTTTACAGCCCCGATAAAAGCAAGGCCTTCCAACGGTTCTGGTATTTGCGGATGGGAAACAGGCAAACGAAAGCAACTGAGACTCTCCAATAGCCATCACATGGCCCCCAAGCAAGGTTCAGCACAAGGCCCCGTGATCGCCATTCGCAGTCGTCAGCTTTTGAAACGGAATAGGACGGCATTTTATGGGCGCCAACCAAAACAAGGATTGTCCATGTATGTCCATCTGATCATCTGATGATGTTTTTAAGATTAGGGTCTATTTGTACTCAGTGGTGCCGAACGTGGACATTTTGGCAGGTGTGAGTTTGGTTAAAAGCTGTCCTCAGTGGGCCCCGAATGCTTGGCATATGTGGGCTTGGTTGAAAGCTGCGCTGATTGCTCCCCGTGCGTTAACATATTATGTTGGTTCAGTCGAAGTCGTATTCACTGGTCTCCGAAAGCTAACCATGTTGCCACATGTGGGTTCAGTTGAAACCCGAAATTACAGTACTCTTTGCTCCCTGAACGTTAGCATCTTGGCACATTCGGGTTCATCGATTACTGTTCCCGAAGCGTTGACATTGTGGCACATGTGTGTTCAGCCGAAGGCGGTATTCCTGGTGCCCGGAATTCAACATGTTAGCACATTCACCAACTGTTTTGTGCCACCCTTCAAAATGAACACGGGCTCAAAACATGTCTTAGAGTTCCGTGTGCCACCCTTCTTTTAGCAACAAATTCCTGAAAGCTTTGTTTTGGGACATGCAACGCTTCAACATGGCTCGTGTTGGAGAACGAGTCAACACCCCTGCACGGTTTGCCTTGCGTATCTAATGGCAAGCGGAAGCACCGAATTGGTCAGGGTTCATGGTCGACGAGTCACCAAGCGCTTTCAGAACATAAGAAGCGGCCACGTGAGCCACGCCCTTTGCATGACCCCCACTGAAACCAATCGGTCTTGAGGCCATGGCACGCATTCGCACGCATGCTTATAAACATATTCCTTTTACGCGCCCCAAACAAGTTGAGGAAAAAAGTGGAACTGGCTACTAGGCTACTGCCCCTTCCTCATTGGTTGCAGCCCCAAGCCGGCGCCTTGAGGTCTGAATCGTGAGGTGCTCTTTGGCGGCTTGGTCTGCGTGGCGCGCGAAGCTGAGACAAAGGGAACCCGATCGGAGCCGGGGGGCATTTGGGCGTTTGGGCGTTTGGGCGTTTGGGCGTGTCTGTTTTTTTGGAAAGGGACCCCATGGCTTCCTTGTTTTCCTTTCAAAACACGAAAGGTAGCCTCAACAAAAATTGAGGCACCCGCATTTCGGGGCAGTTTTCAGAGTTCACGGTTCGACTCTGGCTGCATCGGGCTCATCAAAGGCCATAGATAAAAGGCGTTTTTGGCAGCGGTCCTGGATTTTGGAATTTGGCCGGTGCATGGGGCCATAAGGGGCATACAGCTTCATAAAAGCAGCGCCTGAACATGCGACAATCAAAAAGACAGAGTTCTACAACCCCCTGTACTTGCCACCTTGAATGTCAAACAAGTTGATTACCTGATGACTTGAGCGTTTCCCACGCATTCGTTGCTTGTTTGACCTTGGGCTTTGCCAGCCTTTGGCCCTTAAAAGAATAGATAGCACCCAAAAATGACTGGTTTGCCCTTGGTTTTGTTCTTTGATACCCATACAGTTCGGCCCGCGCGATTTGCGCAGCAATTATTTGTGGCTTTTGTGCTCTCAGCTCAACTGAGGGCGGGCGCTATTGGCGTCGTTGTGGCTGTGCTTCCGGCGATTGTGCTTTGACCTCAGGATTTCTCGGGGTTCCAGGGAGAAAGGAAGGCTTCCTCGGGCCTTAGCCTTGGGCGTCACTCTTTTCAGCTGGTCTCGCACTATGTGATCAGAACATGTTTGGACGTCTCTCTTTTGAGAGCACATTAATCAATCCCAAGAGCAGGCGCGCAAAGGTGTAGCGTAAAATCTCGGCATGCGGCATCCCGGTTGCCTCTCTCGGCTCAAGCTTGAATAAAAGGGCGCCATGGTTTCACCCACTGTATCCGAAACTCGGGGCGCCTAAGCACAAGTCGGTTTCCCTGTTGGCCGTTGACGGGGGGGGTCCCTTCAGGAAGCGCCCCTTGTCGTTTCACTAGATTCATGGAGGTGCTCGCGCCGTACCTGCGCCACCCGGGGCCTTGCCACGCGGTGCCCGGCGGGTTTGTGAGCACCCACGACTGCAAGCCCCTGAATGCAGGCGAAGCGCGCTTCGCGCGGGGGAAGTACGTTGAAAATCAGCCATTTCCGAGATTGTCTTTTGCAAATCCGTATTTTGCAAAAGATGGCAGGTGATGGTGCGCATTGTTGCGAGATTGATGTTGACTGTGACGGCGCATATTTTTTCAGATAGCTGAAAGCTATAAGGGGTTCTTGGTGCTGCAGGTGCTGGTCAGGGTGCTGTTTGTGTGCTTGAGGTGCCGTGGTGGTTGCTGGCGGTGCCTGTTTTGCGATGCAGCCTGGATGCTGTTGCGCGCGCGGGTCCAGGTGCTGCTTTCCGAGTGCTGGTCAGGCTGCTGCGATGCAGTCAGGGTGCTGTTGCAATTTCCCGGTGCTATTTGGGATGCTGGTGCTTTTCTAAATCTGCCGTTTCTGGCGGGAAGATGAACCAATGTCTGCCCTTCTGAAGCGACCAGGCCCCAACGGGGAGAAGCCCACCTGCGCCGGACAGGTCTTCCACAGTTACGGGGCCTGGTTCCAGGTGCGGTGCCGAAGCGCGCTTCGTGGTTTGCGGGTCGCTACAGGTGGTTCATTGTTGGGGGGACCCGAATCAAATGAGTTCATGCTCATTCACGTTGAGGGTGTTTTGTGATTCAGCCAACGTGCATGAGGGGGTCATCGTGGGAAACTCGCCGAGGGGCAGGGAAAAGGGAGATCAAGGGAAACCTATGGCTTGCGGCCGTGTTTCACGCAGAATTGATGCCTTGTAGCTCTCGCAGGACAGGGGGCCCAAACATGCTCAATCCGGGGGCAAAGACGGATTTGATCATCAGTTTGATCCAACCTTTGTGCATTCAGATTCTGTTCTTGCCAACCACGGGCAGGGCAATATCTTGCCGGTGCTCAGTGGAGAATGAGGGAATTAACTTTATACAGTATACACCATCCCTTGTGGTTTCCTTGAAGGGGACTGAGTTCATTCCCTCATTCCCTACTGAGCACCAGCAAGATAAGCCACGTGGTGTTTGTTTGAATCGAGGTGGATTCGCTGGGGTTCTGAGGCGCATCAGCCCACGGAAGTGGCGCCCTGCACCAACGTGCGCAGCACAAGAGCCTCCTCCTACTGGCCCTTCGGGGCGCAGGTGACCCAGGAGAGGTGGATTGTTGCCGTGTTTTCCAAGCCAAAGAAGGAGGGGGTCAGGGAGGTTCCTGGGGGTCAGGGGTCAGGGGGGCGGATTTGAGGGGTGACGGTTTGGACGGGCTTCAGTCGTTCGCCGTCGGGGTCCAAGCCGGGGGAGTTGAATCCTTCGAGCTAGGCGTGATGGAATTTTCATTTGCTGTCGCCCGGTTTTCCCTTGTTGGACCATCTAGGATCCGGAGGCTCCATGCAATATTCGCTTATAGAACATTAATATAAAGACCGCCAGAAAATTCAAGCACTATTTTCATGCAGATCCTGAGGGATTCGGTTCGCTCAGATCATCGGCTCCCACAACAACCACGATGTCCTCTCCATCGACGGCTTCCGCAGCCGCGGGAACCTTCCGTATCGACCAGAGAAAGCGGCGCGCCCGAGCCCAAATGCGCCGGGGCCTCGGCACCGTCGCAGTTGAGCCGATTGAACCCGAACCAAAGCGACCAAAAGGGCAGAGTTCAGAGGTCACAGCAGGGGGGAGGAGGGCAACACCTTTGAGACTGTCTTTCACCGTCGACCGAGCCGCGCTTGGGCTCAGTTCGGCCGCAAGGTCCAGCACTTTGCAGCGGGCGGGCTCGGCGGCGGCCTTGCTGGGCAGCCACCACGAGGTGAAGCTGCGGGCGCAGCGGGAGAACCCGCCGCAGAGGATCCGGCACTTCGACCTCTGAGGAGGGAAGGTCTCACCGGACTGTTCTGAAGAAAAAAGAGTCGCGCGCGCAGGACACGTGACGAGTTTTTTAGTGGGTGAGCCGTGGCAAGCTTGGCCCAGTGTTACCAGCCCAAATCCGCCTCTCGGTTCCCCAAGCCGACCAAGCTGCCGAAACAAAGCAACCGGACCCTGCGCCGGAGGCGAGAAGCCAGCCGAACGGATCTGCCTTTGGAGGGCTTTGATGCCAGGGTGGCAGCCGCCCCGGCGCGTTGGCCCAGTCGAGTCTCGTTCCAGACCCTGAGACAAGCAACGGGTTTTTGCATGTTTTTGCCCTAAGGCCTCAATTACCGCAAGTATGCCATGCCAGACAAAGGCCTTCCCAAAAGGCACCATGGAGGTGGTCCTGGAAGGGGCATGTGTCCCAGAAAACCCAAGCAAAGTGCGACATGTCCGCAAATGAGTGTCCTTAAGATTAGTCGGTTCAGCGCAATGGATCATGGCCGAGCATTTTCCACTGTTGAAAAAGCGGATACCCTGGCGGGTATCTTGATTTTAGGGGGGTGCACCCCTCTTTTGAGACCCCCCCCACTATCTCATTCCTCCTATGTCAAGATCATGACCTTTGACCATGGCTCTCCGGGGGTTCTCATTGAAACTCAAGGTGCAGACCCCCTTTTAAGGATCCTCCTTTTTCAGGACACTCCCCACACACATGGTTGGGAAGGCTACCCATTTTGCTCCAAACTTTGGCTTCCATGTTCTCAGAACAATTGCTGGTAGCTCCTGAACCAGTCAAGAAGGGCAAGCTGTTGGAACATATTGCATGCGGGTCATTTCCCGAAAGGGAACTTGTGAAAGGCCGCTTCTTCTTTGCCAGGTGTTCTGCACCTGGGTGGTGAACCTGACGCTGATGCGCCTCGGAAGGGGAAGATGTGCCAATGATTCGGGAGCCTTCTGGGCCTAATGTTCCGAAAGGCCCCGCAAGGTTGAAATCTTTGCAAAAGTCCAACCCTGGTCTTAAGGAGAGCGAATCATCAGAGATTGCAGCTTGTCAAAAGCGTCGTTGAGCATGCGCATGCGCGCGCCAACCTTACCCCCTGCGCAGCATTCCATGGGGGGCAAAGGGCCCTGGGTTTGGTTTTCTCCAACTGACACATTTTACAAGTCAGTGGAGCAAGGAGCACCCACATTCTCCTCAGCGCGCTCAGCCTTGCGACAGGCGGGCCTGCAAGGCTGACACATCCCATGTGGAGCCTGAATTCGCCACTCGAAGCTGTCTCATTTGTTCTTGCGAAGCACCCGTCTTTGTCTCAAACATCCCACTTTGCCTTGCTAGAGACGAATTATTGTCTGAATCCCCACGGCCTGATCGCTTCTGTTTGAACCACCGCTTCAGTGCGCGGAAGCACGGCAGGCTGCGCGTCAAGCTGGAACTGGGAGGCTTTCTTTGCACTGGTCGCCGGCCGCCCAAGGAGACAACCGGTGACGTCCTCTTGAAACAGTTTTCCACGTTCAACAGGGGCTGTCCTTTTGGACATTCTCCTTTGTGGCTGACCAGGGCTCCGCAAATCGAATGAGCAAACCACGAGGGTATAGACTCATAGATAAGTGGTGTTGGGTTTTTTGCTTTTATTGTGACCTCCAACCAACAAGGTAGCAAAGTTGGGTTTGTGCTGTGGCACGCCGTTCTTTTGGTCGATTACGCAGAACATGTCCACAATGGAATCGAAAAGAAGCAAACACAAACTCAGCTGCCCCCAGTCAGAAGAAGCACATGGAAGGTAGACAAAGGTTTGCCCCCCATTTTGTTGAGTTTGTCAACACAACATCTGTTTGGTTCCCATAATTTTCTTGATTTCTTCAAACATTCTTTGTTGGTGTCCCGGTCTTGCTCATTGTTCAGGATGTTGGCATTCGAGCAGCCCACTCACTGTTTCACATAGCATTCTCATTTGTGTCTTAAGCATGCCGTAAAGTGTCTGCATAGTTTATGGCGAGCTCACCTGAAGGCAAAACGAGCTCACCATGGTAAAATCTCCTTTACTTGAGGATCCCTCATTTCAGGTTTTACACATATTGTGTAACAGGTGCAGCTGAGTGTGCAACTCTGGGGCGCCCTCTCTGCGCTGAGGTCTCGGTGTTTGCAGCGTCCATGTCGCTGGGCAACTTCTGGCACCTGCCACTGCTCGCTGGGATCTTAGGCGATGCCCTGGAAATCAAACGCCTCTTTGATGCAAATGATGCAAAGCCACACAGATTGCAGAACATGGGGCCCTGAGAGTGCCACCAATTAGAAAGTAACGCAAGTGGTTTCATGTTGCGGGGGGTTGGCAACATGTCACTTTGACCCAAAAGAGTGCGTGGTTTCGGCAGCATTTGGGCGACTTTTTGAGAGAGCTGGACAGCGGTTGGCCAAGGTTTTGGCCCCCAGAAAGGTCAAGGGAATGGATGACAAGAAATGCTGATACCTTGAGCAAGTAATTATGACACAGCGTGCGTGCCCCATGTTGGCACGCCATTTTGGTCTTCCATCTTGTGGTTTTCTTGGGCTCGGGATTCAAAAGGATGTGCGAACCACCTTTCTTTCCCGCATCGTCCTCAAATCGGGGGCCACGTTTTTGGATGGCCTTTGACCTTCCGCAGTGGTCAAAATGGTTTGCGTGCACAAACGACATCGTCAAGGACTTTCTACTGGACGGCTTCCCGTCCCTTCATTTCAACCCCTCTTCCCCTCATTTTCCCCTCATTCCCACAACCCTGGTGCTGACTGAGGCTGGGCAAGATCCAGTTTCCCTCTGGGCCCACGATGCCAGAGGCTGGGGAGCAAACAGGCGCTTGGCTATTTTGGCGCCCTTGGAGAAACAGAAAAACAGGAACCTGGACATGAAGAGACCCCTTGATGTATTTGCCTGTCAAAGGCTGTCAAAGGTAGATGCTTGGGCGTTCGACCCATACCAGGTACTCGGGAAAGTAGGAATGGCAGGGGTGAGTTCCCTTGTAAGCTTGATGATAGCTCGCGAAGTGGGCGAACAGTTTGGATTGACATGGGCGTCAGGGACCGATACCAAGACCATGCCCACAAGCAAGATGCAAGTGTTTCGAAGGTCCGTGTTTGAGACACTCTCAGATGGTTGAATGTGACTGCCGCAGCTGGGTATGTGCATGTGTCTATGGGAAGCAAAAAACTCAAACTCAATCCAAAGGATCCTGCCAGATGGAGGTGGTTTCCCTTGTTGTCGTGGTGCCCCCGAACCGAATTGGGGATGAGTCGAGTGGCCGGCCACAGCGCAGCTTTTGGGAACGTGCCAGCAAGCCATAGGCCTACCAGTGGCGCACATGTGAGGCCAACAGATCTTGGGGTAAAAAAAGTCACGGGGACGGAGCAAGGTTTGAATGATCATCTAAAGGGTTCCCATTGAGGGAACCACCCCCCCCCCCCTCGCATTTGGCAGTTAGAGGTCACCCTTGTAAAGGTCTTTCCGAAAACCTGGTGGAGCCCTTTTCTTACCCTTCGTTTGTTTGGACAAACCCCTTCCCTTTTGACTAGGCGGATCCTGCAGGGCCACACGCAGTCTTCAACCGGAGCCTAGTTAGGGTCCACTATGAAATGCCTTTCCCCAGAGAAAAAAACACCTTGAAAGTGTATCAGCTCCCACTTGACCACTGATCCATTTGCCCAATAGGAATCGGATCCCAAGTGGCCAAGTTACTCTTGGAGGCTTCCCGATTGACGGCCTCGCCTTGCTGGCGAGGCTCCGACATTTTTGTGTTACTCGCCATCGACGCCGTGCTGACAATGGCGAGAGCTCCAGTGAGTTGCGAGCGAGTTGCGAGTTGCGCGAGAGTTGCAGCTGAGGTGGCAATGTACGTCAGGGCCCCGCGTGCGGCTCGCGGCTCGCGGCTCGCGGATCGCGCAACAAGCCGCTTCTGGGGTCCCGAGGTTCCGATCCGCTCCTGCATCCTTTGGATCCCCTTCTTGTGTGCGCGGCACCCAAGGGCGCTTCGGACAGGATCCTGTTCCGGGTGTGTAGGAGGATACTGAGCATCTCCGTCCCATCACTTTGTAGCAGCTTGTTGGGGCAGGAGTGGGAGGATTTCAAGCACTCGTTGGCTAATGTAGCATGCTCTACCCCATGGTCCACTTTGACCTCCCTAAAGGTGATTTGTCTTGTTCTTCAGCCTTTTGGTTTCCCTTAACCGAGCCTTTCTCGCCCAGGCGCCTGCCGCCCTTTTGGCTCGAAGTGGTTATTCTTAGGTCGGCCAAGACCAGCTCTAGAATGGACACTCGGATGCACTGGTCACGGATGGACTGGTCACGGTTGGCGCGCCAAGGGTGGCCATGGAGTGGTGATTGGGGTTTTGAGGAGTGGGGAACAGATTCCCAACCAGATGAAGGGTTTACTTGAGGAACTTATGACCTTGTGATGGCTCAAATGGGTTGATGTGAAGGGGAAAAAATAGGTCGGAGCCGGTGGGACCAGCATTGTCCTCGTTGGTTGAAGCAAAGGACAGTGAATCTGATTTGGCCTCTTGACTTGTTCGTCCCAAATAGGAGCAATGTTGGCACGGGACCCATTGGCCTCATGGGCTTTGGGCGTCACAGGATTTCAAGCCACAGCTGAAAAAATGGTGTACATGCAGCGCTTTGTCTCTCTATCTCTGTGTTTGACAGTTTGTGTCTTTGTGTCGTCTCTCTCTCTCTCTCTCTCTCTCCCTCTCTCTCTCTCTCTCTGTCTCTCTCGCTCTCTCTCTCTCTCTGTCTCTCTCCCTCGCTCTCTCTCTCTCTCTCTCTTTGTCTGCTTCTGGCAAACTTGCACATCAAGATGCAGCATACCTGGACGGCATCATTGTCGCTGGTTTCACATGGACGCCGTTGCCACTTGCACTTGGATGAGTCCCATGTTCCGAGCAAGAAATATGGGCTCTGAAAATTGGGAACCTTTTACTACCTTGAGGGGAAATAGATGGAGGCCCATTGGTCGAGAGAGAGGCCCACATCCTAAGGGTTAGAGCCTGCGGCTGCTGTCGCCCGCTTGAAACCCTTCCCACAAGGCCGCAAATAGATGCCCCTCCCGTACTCAATGCCAAAAAAAGGTGGGGGCAGGAGACCGGTTGGCTGACGCGGATTGCAAGCAGAAAAGACAAATGAGTGGATTTGTGGTTGTGCATGGTCATGAGGTGTATTTCTATTTATTCAGAGTTGGGCTGCATCGTGAGTTTGGACATCCTTTTTTGATTTAAGGCCCCGTCGCCACCTTGACAAGCACGTTAAAAGGGGGTCTCGGTCTGGGGGAATTTGGGGTTGGTTGAACTGAAGTCCCTTGTTTGACTCAGTTCCTTGTGACCCCGTTGGCTTTCTCATTCCCTCTCTCCTTTACTGGGCGGTGCTGATACTGCTGCTCTTGCTGGGCGGTGCTCGTGTTCGAGGGCCCTCGATTTAGGAGTCTGCTGGTCCTGTTACGCGACGCTCTGGAAGGCTGGAGCGAAACCAGCGGTTTTTGTGGGTTCACCATTTGGAGCCACTACATTAATATGCATCACAGTTCTTCGTGCACGGTCGATTTTCGTCCGGACGGAGGTCCTTCCTAAACCAAAGGGCCGTGTTGGGGGGTGTATAACCATAATTTGTGCGGTGTGATTTACCGATTCAGGAGGGTCTCCGGAATGTGGACCTTTGGCAAAGTGTCAAAACTAGGCCCGAACGACCCCCACCCTTAATCGACCTGTCTCGTTGGTTTCGGCCGCACGTGGGAAGTATTCGGACCTCGCTACAGTATAGCCTTGATATTCGGTGGGGAAACAGCAAATCGAACCTTCCTCCCCTGGCACTCGGCAGGGGGTTGCCTTTTCCTGAAGAGCGACACTAGGAAAACTTATCCATTTCTCCTTTGTTTTTTTTTGGGGGGGCGTTCACACGTCACACCGCTGAAACCCCGCCAGGTCCTGATCATGGGGTGCCTTTTCCGGGCACTATGTTTGGTGTCGGCCTCAGAGGTATGCCTGTAGCCCATGGTGAAACTGGGATTGGACCCCAAAATGGGTGGGTTCCTTTCGGCTTTCCTTCAAACCCACGCAATAAAGACTCCACTCCACGCAAGGAAAGTGGTTGGAGCCGCGAGGAAGCACATGCTTCAAGCGTTTGTTTTTGAGCAGACAGAGCTTGATGGGCTGTATGTTCTTGACACATGCTCGTGGGCCTGGGAGCCATACGCCTTAAATGTTGATGACCGGAAGAGCTAGTACTAGTATGCCGAAGCAGGCCACCGGGGCCGACAAAAACATACTTTTTCACATGGCGACCACCCCCTGACTCTTGGACAACTGCTGGTCAACCGCGTGGATGAGGCCAATCACCCCGAGAGACCCAAAAAACAACAGAAACAAAATTGACTCTTGGCCTTGGCTGCTAATTACTTGTGAAATCGGGGGCAAACGTCACCCGCTGCAAAACATTGCGCCAAAAGCATGGGCTCCTTTTGGTCTCGCTCTTTACGGAGGTGGGTGCATGATCTGATTTAATCCGCAAAATATGCTGTGCCTAGCACATTCTCTTCTCGCTTTGAAATCCTGACCGGACTTCTCCACAAGCTCTCAGACTCGGACTTTTCAGATGACCTCCCTCGCATGCGGCTTGGGTGTTGCGGTGATCAATGTAGTTTGAAGAGATCTCATTTGTGTTGGACACTTGTGGACCAAACAAGCCGTTGCCATGGCCCCGTCCACGCCTGAATGAGCAGCAGCACTTGCTGGTGCTTAGTACGGAATGAGGGAATGACCCCTATAAACCATCCCTCTGGTTTCCTTTAAGGGAATCCCCAGGCTCATTCCCTGATTGGTGGAAACAACCGAGCACCAAGAATATCCACTGGTTGGTGGAAACACGCACGTGGCCATCGCCCGGGGGGTCGGACTTCTCAGGTGTTGCCCCCGGCCTTTCGCGCTGAGCGCGAGGTCTTTTTGGGCGAGGACCTGAGGCGCGGATTGGGTTCGGCGGTCCCAGCCGTCCCCTTAGGTTTTTGTTGTCTTTCCTTTTAGCCTAGGGATCTGACAGCCCGGACTCTTAGGCCAAGCAGCTTTCAGGATTTTGCCTGAAATACCAGCGCGGCCGAGCATGCAAACAATCGTCAAAAGAGTACCCGTACTCAGACAGGTGTTCTTTGTGTTGGATGGGTTTCTTGTTGCAAGTCCTTTTTGGGGCTTGCAAGAGTTTCAGGCTCAAAACGGGTACCCTCAACAAGACAACAAACTACATCACGGTTCGACCTGTTTCGACCCTTCCGACCTTTCGGCCCGGGCGCAAGGCCCGCCTCGTTGCTGGGCCTTGATGCTCGCCCCAGCCTGAGCCAGCGATGGGGGCCTCAAACTGGTCACTGGCAGCGCGTTTTGGCGAAACCCAATGTTTGGGCAGATGAAATCGTTTATGGGTGTATTGCTTGATTTCGATGCTCCGCCATCGGGTCCGGGGTTTGCGGGATACCGACAGTTTGGTTTCCGTCCGTGTGGGTTGACTCCTGCAAAGCGAAGCACACGCAAAGATTTCCGGGAACCCGCGATCAGGGGTCAGCATTACCCAAGGTGATGTCACAGGGCTTGTTGGTTGACGGGTGAAGCAAGGGTCGACCCTTGTTGGCCGATCGCGCCTTCGATCAAAGGTGTCCTTCTGGGACGTGCCTGACTTCAGCTCATTCAATTGGTACACTTTGCAACCGCCAACATTACAAGCCAGATGTTGATTCTCAGTGGTCCAAGAGGATGGACATCGGCCCTCGTAGTCTGCCTCCCCAGCATCAACCAGTCAACTGAAGGTTGATCAGCGCAGGGTAGGTGTTCCCGAGCGCCACGTTTAGGTTCAGCCCAAGGCCCAAATGCCGTACCATCGGATTGGTCAGGGTTTCTCTTGACCAGAGGCAAACAAAGGGACCTCGCATGTAGAGGGTTTTCACGTGTTCCAAGCAGTTCGTTTGCCATTCCACAGCTCACTCCTTGAGGTCTTGGACTTCAGCCTAGGGAAGACCGTACAAGTGGGACAAAGGGGAGTAAAATGGCAGACCCCGCTCGACGTGCAGCCCACCCCAGCTTGCTTTTGGGGCCGAGCAGAAGGGTCGGGTGGGAGAAGCCGTTCGGCCGAGTTCAGTGGAGCATTGGCCCCTTGTTCATCGCCCCTTGACCGTTGGAGTCCAACAAGCCTCCGCAGCCGGAGAGGTTGCCGTCACTTTTGTGCGCTTCGTAGGCTCGGAGGCGCGAACCTCTGCGCGCTCTGTAGCAGAGGAGCGGGATTGACACCCCGTTGAAGCATTTTGGG
>CAUJNA010000635.1:845000-875000 GCA_963377175.1 Effrenium voratum | reverse complement strand
AAATTAAATGTCAACCCTTTTGCATAAAGCCACCAACAGGGCGACGGGGAGATAAACCACGCCTGCGATTTGCTGTGCGAACGCCTTTGGCCATGCATCGTCTCACCGAGGAAGAAAATGGAAGACTTGCAAAAGATCTTGGATGCGAAAGACCTGTCTGAGGTCAAAGACATAGGCTGGACACTCAGCAGACGGTTGCTAAGCAAGAGGCTGCGTGCAGAGTGCACAGAGTTGGACACAATCACTGGGTCTGGAGGGGACAAAGGATTTATCGGAAGACCAGACTTTGGAGTCAACAGAGATGATGTCCACTGCCTCACAAACCACGATGCCTGTCGGGGCAGTTGGTGTGTGTGTGTGTGTGCGGAGTGGCAGAAAACCCTGCCACCACAACCGTTTTCTGTTGCAGCAGGGGGGCAGTGGTCCCTACAGCAGTCACTGCCTAACAAAGACGCTGCTGTAGAGGATGTGAAATCCACGTCGGACGCGATGTGGACGTACCTGCTTTTCTGCCAGTCGTGATGTTCTGAACGTCCTTTTGGTCCCTCCCCTGAACCGCTGTTGCTTCTCTGTCTCCCTGTTGAAGTAACTACAGGGAAGCCAAGTGACCAGCAAGCCGATGGGGTTTGTTCCCAATTGTACTCGAGACTCATCAGTTGTACTCGAGACTCATCAGTTGTACTCGAAAGATTAGCACTCTCCATCTGGAGTTTAAGTGTGTACACCCCATTCGTGGGGAATCCTCGGGTGTACCCATTGTGTGACCCCGGGCCGGCTCTGTCGGAAAATTTGACCTCAACGTGCGTATCATAGAACAGCGGAATTTCACATTTAACCAGGAACGAGGTTTCACTAAAGGGAAGAAAGCCGTCAGATCATAGCGACGTCTCACCACAGTTGATAGCTGCCGATTTTCATTGCATACCCTGACCATTGGTTGAACTTGTTGCTCGTATCACTGCGGTTGTCGATTGCTGACTTGTATTTGCTTTGCCTTGTACATTTCGCTCGACCATTGCAGTTGAGGGCCGCTAACTTGCATTTGCATTGATTTGAATGTTGTCGGGTCTGATTCTCTCAAGGTGGAAGTGTGCAAATTCAGATTCAGTTGCGTCACCATGTCTCGACGTGATGATCGTGATAGATCCAGGACTCGACGCAGACGTGATCGGAGTCCGTCCCCTCAAGCTCACAAAGCACGCCGACGTGAGCACAATGACAACCAGGTCTCGGAGAACATGGATTGGAACAACTTGGTTTCATGGCAACACAACTCCGGCTACAACGCTGCTAACAACTTTCCGATGGTGCCTACCAATTTTCAATCGACTCACAACCCCACACAGCAATTCCAATACCCGGCGATCAACTACATGATGCCGATCCCTCCTGATCCCACGCCATCCAAGTTCATGCCACCAGTGATGCCACCACCGGTCACTACTTCCCAACCTACACCTTCACCTGGACCTCCTGCAGCTCTACCGGTTCGTCCTCAGAAAGCCTGGCTTACTCCCTCGCCTGACTGGACACCTGGAGACGGCATGTTTGATGTCAATCAACTCTACAACTTCAGCCTGCCCATGACTGTTGCCAACACTCCACATGGCAACCTTCGCGACATGTCAGGCATGGATATTAGGGACGTACGCCTGGTTCAGGTTATCCACGGGGGCCTCACCAACTGGCTACTCAGGCCGTTTGCACACGGCCGATTCGTGACGTGGGAAGGCTTTCGCACCCGCACTGAGGCCTTACTTTGGAGTACCTGCTCCAAATTACTACGAAGATCGCAGTCACTCAACCTGCTCACCCTGGAAAAGGACCTTGCCAACACGCTGGGTCTCAACATTGATGACTTCAATCAGCGCATCAAGGTCCACGACCATTTGGCCAACCTGGTACTTCAATTTCTTCAACAACATCACACCTCTCTCGCACCTGCCGCCCAGACCGATGACATGGTCAAGAAGTTCAATGATTTGAATCGTGCACATGAACTTCTCCAAGCTCAGTATTCCGCATCACTTCGCGCATCGACCTCGCCCACGATGACAAACCAGAAAGATGATGCAGAGTTGGTTACACCGCCACCGGTCAACCACACACCATCCTCGTCAGCTCCCTTCCCACAGCCAGCGCGGCCGCCCTGGATGGCAAGTCGTTTGATAGCGTGGTGCAACCTCGGATCATGCAGTCTCTTCACGGAGTGTCGTCACCGCCGTCCAAACCGGCGGCGTCACAATTGCTCACCATGCACAGCACGCCGGATGAAGTTGTCAAGTACTACACATGGACCAGTGACCAACCTCGCCTTTTCCTCAAGCAAGCACCCACAACAACCACTTTGGCATCGCTGGTTAAGTGGGCCAATCACCCGTCCCGGCTCAACGGCAACAAGTCATTAGATTCTATGGCGACGCAGCTTCTTCAGGCCAGGCAACGCATGCCGAAGGGCGATGCGCCCACACTCGGTGCAATGGCAGCATCATGGGGTCTTGAACCCGGGTACCTTACCAAACTCACTGAGAAGGCATTGAGTCACCTCATCGTGACCGCTCGCCTGCTCTGTGGATGAGAAGGCATCATGACGACCTTCGTTCTCATATGAGCCCGGAGCGGCAACAATGTCACGGATGAGTCCAGGTGAAAACTCGTCCGTCAAGTGTTTGCGTTGCACATGATTGATCTTGTACTTGCTTGTTCTTGCATTGCCTCTTGTGTGATTGTCTGTGATGCTTGTATTCATGTCGCCGCCTTGTGGTAGATTTCGTTGGTTGCATCTCACCATGTTGGATGAACTTCGCCGCTGCGGAATCTATGATGATGTTGCACAATGGCAGTCGCTGGACGACCTTCTGCACTCGTTGACCATATTCTCGACGTGCTGGCATTACTGTTTCCCTGGACTACCACCACCGTCGATTCCAATTGAGGAGTACGAATCCATCACACAATTGCCGTGGCTGGGTCTCATCCTCGAGGTCTTAGTTGTGGTCCGGATAGCCCTCCAGATTCCGAATTGCGCTATGTCCAACTCTCAGCACACCGTGGCCAACAGGTACGAACTTCACAGATGTCGGTGCGCTGCCTATTTATTGATCAGTTTCTTACAACGGCTCATTTCACAGGATCACGGCTACTTCCCGCCGTTCTTCG
Source organism: Effrenium voratum (assembly GCA_963377175.1). Taxonomy (NCBI): domain Eukaryota; class Dinophyceae; order Suessiales; family Symbiodiniaceae; genus Effrenium; species Effrenium voratum. Next base: position 871,841 of record CAUJNA010000635.1, on the reverse strand, counting down.
AAGTCCTTCACTTCTACAAGACTTCTCTCTTGTGTGAAATCATGCACTCAACTTTCGCTGACACGCGACATCTACGCTCATTGCGGGCGCGATTTCCTGACCTCTACGACTTCATACATGATCCAGGTCATCACCAACAACCGTGCGTCTACATTCGACTTTCCCCATGGCACACACCATACTATGTTGGGGCGACTGATCAGGATGTTCTACGTCGTGAACACTCACGCAGTCGCAAATTTCTACAACTACTTCGTGGACGGCATGCCTTCTTTGAACCGGCGCTTCACTACTGGAAACGATCCAATACTTACTGGCTCTTCTGTGCTGTACCAGTGGAAATCAAACTTCCAGTTTCCTCGGTGTGGGTTCAAGAAAGCAAATGGCAATACCTGCTACGCCCGCATTTGAATGCGCCCTGGGTACACAGAATCTTGCGCAAGGTGGGCTTCCGGGAACATCTTGTAGATTTTCGACGCCACTCGTTGTCGTCTCCCACTTCCCTCGGCTTGCACAAGCGCTTTCGACGACGACTACATCCGGATCTCCAACGGCAACTACGACCTGACACCCTGGATGACATTCAAGCCCACTACTCGATCCTCTATCAGCTGGGATCGAATACAGGAGCGTCGTTCCAAGTCATGCGTGACCTACTGTCAGCCGCTTTCCCTCCCACTCAGCTGTACTACTTATTGCGGCTCGCAGTCTTTGTCAACGAGCCCTTCCGCTCCAAGGCCCAGAAGCTCCTCGCCCAGGTACTGCGCAAACGACGGCTACAACCACCCACCACTTTAACACAGCTACTCTTGCCGCCGCTGCATGTCCAGAATTGGAAAGCTCTACTGGGCACATGGTTACAAAGCTGGATTGCTTCTCATCGGGATCTGTTCCCTTCTCTTTTCATTCCAAAGATCCGGGTTGTGGAAACTCGCAGCGCCACATTGGGCGACAAGATATACAACTATCGCACATGGCAGCGCAAATGGGCGCCTGACACATCCTTTCCGTGTCGCTGTTTGGACATCGATGATAGCCATCTACACCGTGCACATGGTCACGCAGTAATGGTGGATGAGTTTTCTCGCATCAATGCGGACATTAACATTGAAATCATGGCCGCCTCAATGAAGGATCAGTTTTTCGGTGATGTCGACTTATTGCATCAACGTTTCACCACACAACTTCGCAAACTTGCTCGCCGCTGGCATGTACATGGTTCCGGTCTGCTTTCAGATCTACAGCCAGTTGTGACTCAGTTAATGGATACTCATCGGATCAACCTTCAAGATCGGGCTTATTGGTCATCGACATCGTTGCAACGCACTGTGGCTTCTTTGTCTTCGTGGGTAGTTATCCCGGCGGATCATTTTCCCTCCCGCGCACATGTGATGTGCCCGTCCCTGTTTGCCATATTGATGCGGAAGACATTCTGCGCGGGGGATGTCTTCTCACTTTGCCGCGAATCCGCAGCATCCTTTCGCTCTGAAGTGGTAACCACGGTACCTTCTCTCCTACGTCAACGATATGCATGGGGACTTCGACTTCAAGCACCGTTGCCCACAGCGCGCATCCTCCCAAAGCCGACCAAGGACTGGCAGAAAGCTCGACCCATCATTTCATTCTTTCGCACATGGGCAGCTCCCTTCCTCACGGTCTTCGGTGCACTCATATTTGAACTCACCAAGGCGGCCTTCCCCGACATTGCAGGTCAACTCTCAGTACAAGAACTTATCCAGCAGCTGTGGGAAGCACTGTCAAAAGCAGATCCTGATGAGTACATCCACCTGGTGTCGCAAGACTTGTCAGGCTTCTTCACGTCCATTCCTACGGAACGATTCCATCAGGCGCTTCAAGTGCTTCTCCATCGATATGATCAAGTTGTTGGCCTTCGCGGTTCCTCGCAATGGTCCGTGTACGAAGTCAAGTCAGATCATCGACGCCGTATGTTCAAAGGAAAGTGGCGCCGACAAACCAAGATCCCTCGAATTTTTCGTGAACAAGATCTCCGGCACCTTCTGGACTTTGTCATTGACAACAGTCACTTCGAGATCAACGGATACTTGTTCCGCCAAGAACGAGGAGTCGCTATGGGATCACCAGCCGCGCCACCGTTGTGCAATTTGGTTGCTACGGTTGAGGATTTCTTCTGGCACCAAACCATGATTTCTCTGCGGTTTTGCATGCCCGACATTGGTGTGATTTGGCATGAGCGCTACGTCGACAATCGTTTCATTCTCCTTCGAGACTCAGCCCCACACTCACCCGTGCTCATGAACTTTCTTTCCCTGGAATTTTATCGCCCACCAGTGATGCTTGAGGTTCAACATGATGACAAAGTACTGGGTTACCGATGTGATTCTTCCTCCAGAACTATCACTCCACAGCTACCTGATCATCCCTCCCAAATCAAAGGAATTCGGAGTGCCAATGATCGGATGTTCACTTATTCTTCTTGGTCTTCTCGCTCGTGGCTCATCATACGCGGTGCGCAACCGGCGGTTCAACAACAACATGGGCTCGACGCTCTCAAACGCCTTTATGAGGCCAAAGGTTTTGAATCTCACCTTCTGCGGGACGTTCGCCGTCGACTTGGGACAAAATCTGCATGTGAGCTTGTCTTTTGTCTCTTCTTGTGCATGCTTGGGACTGCTGTTGTTGCATTGCGCTTTGTTTGCATGTAGCTGGCTCAGAACTATGGCGGAATATATGGTCACTAGCACTCTGCGTTCTGATGGATCAATACAAACTACGAGCCGCGTGACGCTCGAGCACCTCCCCAACTTCATCAACGGCAATGAGATCCAAATGTTCATTCGGACTCACGGCATAGCACACCAGCAAAGTGTGCAATCCCACGGCTCGTCACGTGATGTACCAGCACTCACTGAGCAGCCCAGATCGCGTTCCCCCCGGTCACGAATTCCGCGGATCCAGCTCACACCGGGCCCGCAAGGGCATTCGGATGAGGAAGAAGATTGGGGTGAATGGAGGAGTGATGGCAGACGCGCCCATAGTGATCAAAGGAGGCCACGTTCGCCTCCGTTTCCCCCTGCTCATGCCAGTCCTTCTGAGAACCGCATCGCGCTGGTGCCTCTCTCAGTTCGTCGGCAGGTGCCTGATTTGGGGGTTCATCGCTTCAAGCTACGCACTGGGTGTCGGATCGAGGAGATCGCCATCGAAGTGAATGACGTCCTCTACTACACCTTGCCTTCGATTGCCGCCTTGGTATTCCCTGAACCGGAGCTGTTGAAGAAATCATGGGAGTCTGTCTACAGGAGCCTCATGCCGCACCGCCGCAGCATCATAGAAGATGAACAGCGGGTCATGTCCATTTCGGAGTTTCCGTTTGCTCAGCCGCCGCATGGGGTTCCGGGACGCTGGACGGAGCAAGTGGTCAAAGACATCTCGGACTACTTCCAGATCTCTCGGCGGTCACTACCGCAGCAACTCATCGTCCAGCTCGGCATTTGCGAGGAGAAGTGGCCATATATCAGCAGAACCACGCGGACGTTTCACCACTTCTCCGCGGACAAAAAGAACTCGCAGAAGAACCTCTTTGGGATCATCTTCTCATTTGAGCCACGCCGATTGTTGCCGGACAAGCAGCGCACTCAATCGCAGTCCACATTTTTCTGGTCCCACAACACCAACATACAGGCTGCCATGCAAATCCTGCGTGATGAGGAACTGATCCGACCTTCGAAGTGGCAAGAACACCCTTCCCCCAATCGTGAATGCTCCAACTGGAACGAAGTCTGGTTGCCTCCGATGGGATTCTACTGCAGAGGCAGCCTCCAGTCTCAGGAAGCGGCAATCCAATCTGCAGCGCAGTTCGGTGGAATCCGGACGGACCGCCCGGTGTGCATTGGTGGCTCTGCTCGTCTCCGACAACAGCATTGCACTATACCCCGCGGCGGCGTGTACGCGGACATAGCAGCCTCCCACTACTATGACTGCATTCATGCCAAGGATGGCAGGTGGAAACTAAGATCTTCGATCGCAGTGCCCAGCTACATGGGCATCTTCTGGTGAACCATGGTGGCATGCCAGTACAATAGCGTTGCTGCTGACCCGACGTGGTGTTCGCTTTGTTTTTCATGATGTACATCATGACGCTCCTCTTCCGTAAAAACGCATTGAGTTGTCCGTGGCTCATGGTTGACTTTGATATTTCCTTGTGCGGCGTTGCTTGCATGATTGGTTGTTTGCCTTCTGAATGCTTGCCGTCGCCGCTTTTAGTCATCACTGGTTGATTTGGCCCTGGTTGTCTCATCTTTCCGGGATTGTGATGGATCATGGGGATCTGCTACGCGATTGTCGGCACATGCTACTCGCTATGTCATCGCAGATCAGTTTACTTTTGGCTGGACTGCAGCGTCTTGAAGGCCAGCAGCGACATCCACAGCCGCCCCCACCGCCACCGATTCCGGAAGTTCACCCCCCGCCGCTGCCTCCGCCGTCCACGGCGCCGCCGTACTTGCCAGCAACATCGGTCAGACCTGCCACCACATGGCACCACGCCGGAGTGTCACGTCTCTAGTGACGACGCATCATCATCGACGGCTTCCAGACCGTCCTGTTGATGCGGTTCCCGTGGTCCGCCGTCATGCTCACACACCTAAGTATCCACCGGCGGTCAAAGCCATGCCAGCTTGCAGACCATCAGGTCTGTCTTATGAACGGTGACGGAGCAACAGCGACAAAAGTACCTCAGCGTTTGCTTCGTTCATGCTTGCATGCACCGTATCTCTGTCATGCCGCAGCATTATCACTTTGCAGCTTTGCGTGAGTTGACCTTGTGGTTTGATCGGTTGCCATGCAGTTGTCAGCTGAGTTTGTGAACAACCTGGTGGCTGTGCTCAATGTCCTTGCATCCCAAGTTGCGACAGCTCTGGACACACTGAACTTTGCCTTGATGACGGAGCGTGGTCGTCCGACAGACACGGTGGTGACCCCGAGAGCACCAAGAAACTCCAGACATGGGTTGCGGCCCCGCATCATCACGGAGCCCGCCTCCTCTGACCGATCTCGATCCCCCACACGCATTCGGGCTCGACCGGTGGACACGTCATCTACCTGGTACATACCGGCTTTGTCCCCGCCTCGAGCCGCACATCGTGATGCTAGTGATCACAATCCTGGTACTCGGCCCGAATCTGTGTTGGATCGACTGCCACCGCCTCGTCCCCTTGCTCCTTTCGCGGCACACGGTGGACGAGAGCCAGGACAGACGACGCCCACGACGCCTGATTCGGATTCTGATGGTTCGGTACATCCGCATCCAGGTGCCTCGTCGTTCCGGCCGTCGCCGACGGTGGTTCATGGTCCTCGGGAACTTCTACAAGAATTTACCATTGCACTTCGCAATGCATACCGTGAACCTTTCACGGCATGGACACAGGGCGAGCTGGATGAAATGGTGAGACGGAAGAAAGATAAGGATTCCAGGCCCACCTATAAGACCATTGCGCGGTTTCTTCAGAAGCCGATTGAGGAAGTCAAGCAGGCATGGAAGGTCTATCAACAACTTGAGGCTCGCGGCTAGGAACATGCCCGGCAAATGCAGCAGCGACCATTGATGGACCAAATGATAAGCGGCGGCGGTGTGTCCGGTTCGAGTTGTTGATCACATGATATTTGCTTGCTTGCACGTGACTCAATCTTGCTTGTCGTGTTGTGAGATGTCGTTGACATGCAGTGATGTCTTGCCTGAGTTGCTCAAATCATGTCAGAACAAGTTGTACAGACGTACATTACCTGGACCCATGGAGCGCAGCCGACGTGGTTACAATTTCATGGACCCGGGGCTCTACTCGACAGACCCATTCGGCTGACTACGTCGCCTCCGCCCCCGCCAAGTCTGCCATTGCTTCTTCCACCTCCTCCTCCACCACCACCACCACCACCGGTGATTCTACACCCACAGTTTATGCCCTCGGTACGCAGCCCCTCGATCTCAGCCCCTCGCGGACAATCCTGCCCTACCTCTTCGAAATCGCAGCGCACACGCCGCTCGATCTACAGCACTGACCCTTCCCGTGATGAAGTACCACGCAGTCCAGGGCGCTCGTCCAAACGATCTCGGACAGCATCAGCTTCAGCGCCGCGGCGATCCCGACGGCCCTTTACAGTGTTTTATTCCAAACGTGCTGGCCGTCCATCGCAATCCCCATCGGCAACATGCAAGCATTACTGTCACGCCATCCTGCGCCATGGACGGAAATGTCTTTCCCCTTGTGCTCGCAGACGACCAGGTCACTATCATTGCAGGTGCGCGCGACATCAAAGACAGTGAAAGGCAGGTGTCAGACATTTCAGACCTCGTTGATCCGTTTCACCTTGTGTTTGAAAAGTTGCTTCGCTCCTCAGTGGATGTGTGCGGTTGGCAATGCATGTGTGTCCTTGCCGCAGACTTTCGATTGGTTTAGCAGTCGTGCAAGCCCGTATTGCTGCTATGAACCCCCAGTATTTCGAGTGCCAGATCGATAGAGGAGTGGAATGGATTCAGAATTTACTCTCCGGGCATTTGGAGGCCCGTTCCTGCGGAGGCGCCAGTTCCGGACCCACTTTACGCTTCCACGTATCGGGAGCGGCGCAGATCATATCACTTCCAAGTGTACTGGTCTGAAGACAGCACCGGAGGCACCACAATGGATCCTATAGCCACGCCCAGTTCCTATGTGTCCTATCACGTGTGGGAGTACCGAGACTGGCAAACGCGAGGGTACCAACGACTTGGACCTCCTGTCCAATCCATCGGACTCGCGATGCTCGCCAATGCAGACATCGAGTCCTCGGTGGGCTCGTCGGTACCGGATGGGGCGTGGCGGGAACCGTCACCGCCGCCATTCCATGATCCTTGGAATGATTCGGATTGACACTTGAGTAGCATGTTGGATAAAGATGCGGTTGTGCTTGCGTTGTATGTGAGTGCTCATTGGGTTGTCTTGCTTGGTGCTGTGCATGTCGTCTCTATGTGTCCGCCGCTTTCCGTGATAACTTTGAGCAGCTTGTCGGGTTGAAATGTTCAATAGTACGGTGCAGGGTGCAGCACGATGGGTCCTACCTCGCTATTTTGACTATGACATCGTCAATGGGCCAGCAGGAACGAGGGTGGAATGGATTCGAATCTATGTACCGGGTCAGTGGCATCCAGTAGCCCCTGACACCCTGGGACCGGCCCCGGATGACCCGACCGCCTATCGGGAATGGCGCAAGAAAGCACGGGCGGCACAACTATAGGCACGGTTCTGCAACCGGTATCCTACGCCACCTTCTACACTTGGTATTACAGGGACTGGGTCACCAGGGGGTACCAACGCCTGGGTCGTCCACATCCCAGCATAGCGAGGCCAGTTTTCGCTTCGGGTGCACCGGACCTCATGTATGCTGGAATGACCTCCTCCTCGGCATCATCTAATTCACATGATAGCTGATGCCCGTCCTCGCCTCCCTGGAGAGTCTGGCTTTGATGTTGGCGCCGCACAGTGCTACCAAAGTGGTCTTTTGCATTTTGATAGTTGATTTGCTTTCACTCGTTGTTGTCTGCAGCCGTACACCTATCAACTTGTCTTTCCGTGGTTGCGTTGTCATGGCGTGGCTGGAATGGTGCCCGGACCCTCAACAACCAGATGCCCAGTGGGTCAAGATCTTTCATCCGGGACCATGGACGCCTCAAGAAGAACATGATGCTCCACCTCCTCCGCATACTTTTAGAGAATGGCGGGAGTTCTATGCTCCCAACCAGGACTCAGTCGAAGGGCAAGTCCAAGTCACTACGTGGTACAAACGAGACTGGGCCACAGAGGGCTATCGGAGAATCGCTGCCCCTCACGCTGGTCATGAATTTGATTCCATGTATCCCTCCGATCACCACAGCGTGGCCACGCAGTCTGCGGCATTGAGTATGTCGCCGGAGCTGTTAGACGCGATTCTCAGGTCCTCGGATGCGGCTGATTTCTCCACTGAAGAACTGACTCGTCTCCAGGAGGGGATTTCTCAACAACTGACGGCCCGCGCACGTCTGGCCTCCCATCCTCATCAACCAGTACGTGCATCGCGTGGAAACACACCATCGGAGACGATTGGGGTCTCCGACCCCTACAGGCCCGTGAATCCGTCCGACAGCGGCCAAGACAAGATGAGGCCCGTCTTCGAGCTGACTGAAGACTAGACTTGCATGAGCAGCGCAGCGTACAAAATAAGGGTGGCCTCTACACTTGCATGATCTTGCTTTGCCGTTGTTTGAACATGGTTGTGCATGGTGCTTGTTCATCTACTAGCTGGATCGGAGCCCGCGACCATCCTTGCCTCTTGCCTCGACATGGACATCGATGATTCCAAGCAGTATCCATGGCTCGAATATTCGGTCTGGCATGATCAGGAGTGGGTGCGGATATACACTCCGGGACAACCTCAACGATGGCACCGTGGTGACGCCGTACCTGATCTACCTGAAAATTCTTTTCGTGAATGGCAGCGGGTGACGGATCCCGATGCGCCAGTCCAGGCATGGGACATCCGTGACTGGCAACACCAAGGGTACCAGCGCATTCTGTCTCGGATTGAGTCCTTCGCAACTCACTATTCACATGATCAGACTCTTGGTCAAGGTCGAAACTCCGATGCCGTTCAAGTTGAGGAGACCTTCACCTATGCCACTCCGTTTTCTCATGGTGATCGCCCGGCTGCTTCGCAGATCGCTTCAGTCCTCTATGGCGACACTCGCAATGCTCAACGTTGTGATCTTTCGTTCCCGTCTTCTGAGCGGTTTAGGGCAGTGTCTCGCTCCCCTCGCCGTGGAGGATATTTTGGTCAACGATAGAGATTTGAGTTTGAGCGTGTGATCTGCCTGCAGGAGAAAAGAGAAACCTCGCCCCTCGTAGAGGGGCGTGTGTGTGTGCGGAGTGGCAGAAAACCCTGCCACCACAACCGTTTTCTGTTGCAGCAGGGGGGCAGTGGTCCCTACAGCAGTCACTGCCTAACAAAGACGCTGCTGTAGAGGATGTGAAATCCACGTCGGACGCGATGTGGACGTACCTGCTTTTTCTGCCAGTCGTGATGTTCTGAACGTCCTTTTGGTCCCTCCCCTGAACCGCTGTTGCTTCTCTGTCTCCCTGTTGAAGTAACTACAGGGAAGCCAAGTGACCAGCAAGCCGATGGGGTTTGTTCCCAATTGTACTCGAGACTCATCAGTTGCACTCGAGACTCATCAGTTGTACTCGAAAGATTAGCACTCTCCATCTGGAGTTTAAGTGTGTGTGTCTTGGAGCACCACAGCAACTATATAGATATGTTCTGTGCCAATTCCTCCCTGGGTGCTGCGGTTGCGGAGGACCCGGCAGCAACGACGAGGATGAAGATGAAGATGATGACGAGGTTGGTTGGGGGAGTTTCTTTCATGGACTGCGTGCACACTTATGTGGGCGGATTGATTGCAGGGGGCTGTGGAGAAAAGCAGCAAACCATGCAACAGTGGCAGCCAAATTTCTGTAAATCGTCATCCCTTCGTGCACCCTTGAAGCAAACATTTTGAGCGGTTCTCAAACTAGTCTTTTGCAGTTGTTTCCCTTCAAACCACATTTAGAAGATGTTCCTTTAAATTCCGGCTTTCTTGTGAGCCACAAGGAAGCCCATGTAGTCGAAGGTTAGTAGCTGGAACGCGGCTGTGATCCCTAGGACCTGTTGCAGACAGTCTTTGTCACACTTTGCAGCAGCGTATGCAAGCGCAACAGGAGGCAGCGATAATGTATAATTACTACAAGTTGGGGAATCCACCCACGTTTTGGGGAATCCAGACAGCCCAAATGCCAAGCATCCACGGTTTGGGGAATCCACCGGTGTTTTGGGGAATCACAAGGTCTTGCCACCCCTTCTAAGGCACTCATGTCGATTCCTTTTGTCCGGAAAACGCACACGGTCGCGATTGTTTGCCCCTGTTTTTGATGCCTGAACCATTTGCACTGAGCTCGGATTTGTCCTTTTGTTGCGGGCGAAAAAGGAAACGAGTCGCCCAAATCGTGCAATTCCACCACGGGCAAATACTCGCCTCGGACCTACTAGTCTAGTAGAGTTCCGTTCATGACAAGTTGCCTCTTTGTCATTATTCGTATCATTTTGGGCAGACTTCTGTACGGTTTTGATCACGACTTACTTGGCTTCTTTCCGGAAGGAATCAGACCCTTGAAACTTGTGAATTGCTTTTTGCGTTTCTTGGCAGCTCAGGAAGAAGAAGGTAGTGCGAACCCGACAGAAACGGCCAAGGGCGCCTTACTCAGACGGGCTGCAAGGGTCTACCCTAAAGGGCCTGAGGCGTTTGTTGGACAATCGTTGGATGGACTCAAATCGCATTGAGCCCCTTTGCGCCAATGTTTTAAGAGGAGACGCATGCGTTTGCGCCTAGAGGGGACACCAAAAGCAGCCCCAGCCGAGCTCGTAGGGCCCCTAAGTGCAGAACTCCTTGCGCATGCCAAAAAGGAGCCATAGCATTGATCCCAGGCCAGTCGGAAGCCAAAGAAGGCGAGCCAGCTTCGGAGGCCGATCAAAGGTCGCATCGTTTTGGCGATGCCCCAAGAGTTTTTGAGTACTTTACCCCCGCTGTTTACTTTTGGCTGGGATGAAAGGAACGAACCATGAACTATGAACCAGGGCATCAATCGGGTTGCCGAGATTCTTCTCATTTCATAGCATTTCACGGGTTCTCTCTTGAGCGAGTCTGTGTAATTGCATCGTGCTGGGTCAAATTGCGCAATCACAGGACGGGGTCACGGAAGGCTGCTCGGGATCTTGACGCCTAGGATTGGGGCGGGTGCAGAACAGACTTTGTTGGGGATTTCAGGAGCAAGAGCCTTGGCTGGAAGGCTCCCTAGTACGCCAAAGATTCGGAGGTGGCGGTTTGAAAAGGGACTTGGGAGTCCAGTTTGCAGAGCCATCAGAGCCCTGGCTTTCAAAAGGGGGACGCGTTCGCTCTCGGATTCAGGCAGGGTGCAAGGGTCGGAAGAAGGCGGAGAAAGGCTCGGAGCGGGGCCTTTGGTGGAGCGGCCTTGCTTTTCCCCACAGCTTTGAGAATTTTCGCCTTGCCTTCTCGAAGAAGCGATGGAAGGTAGGAAGACTTTGATTCTTGCAATAACTATATTCTTGGTGGTTTTCCAAGCATCAGCTTGCTTCGGGAAACGAAACTGATCTTGGTTTGTCGTCCGCCGAGCCTTGGTGTTTGCGAAAAGGGAGCAGCTCGAGGCATAGCAGCCTCCGTTGGCGAAACAGTTTGGAATCAACAACGTGTCCTGGGCAAACGAGTTTCCTGAAACAGCAAGGACGTCAAAGTTGTCACAACAATCCACCTCAAACTAGGTTCCCATGTGAATCCAAGTCTTGGTGGGGCTTGATACCCTATTCCCTCGGTGGTGTTTTTGTCGACTCTCTGCCAGGATGGAGCCACGCTTGTTTATACATCTGCACTCCAGTCACCTTTAATGGTGAGCTGAAGGCACTTGTTTCCACATGGCCGTGGGTCAAAACCAATGGTACCATTTTGGGGTAGGTGCACCACCCATTTTAGTCTATTTGAGTGGGGATTGGGATGTTCACTGGGGGTACCACGTCAGTGGTGTAAACCATGTTCGATTGAGGGGCTCGCCCAATCCTGCTTCGGGCTGGCCCAACCGCTTGCTGATTTGGGGCTCCCAAGGCTTCATGAGGAACCTGACTCATGCCCCACTGGCTCAGGCACAGCGGTGTGGTGCAACTGCAACACCAACGGAGAGCCCATCCAATCGCAGGCCGGGAGGGTCGAACCCGGTGCCTTTTCCGGGCCCGGTTCGGCTTCCAGATGCATCAGTTTGAAGGGTTTGAATGCTGATTGAGCCACCTTCCTTAAGAACAAGCAAGCGTGCGGATATGCATGCCTCCTATCTTTTTGTCAGCAACTTATCAGTTGACGTTTGACCGTTATTTCTTGCTAGGGCTGGGCCTTGTATCATTTATTCAAGAATAAGTTCAACATGAACCTCATGATTCAAACCCCACCTTTACTGGGGGTACAATATCCACAGGGGTGACAACCTGCTGGACCCCGGTGGGCACAAAGGGTGGACCTGGGTTATTAACCAGGCTCCCGCCTGCTGCCGCCGACCCTCGGCGCATTAAGGGAAAAGTCACAAGGACCGGTCCTGAAACACGTCCGCAAACCCAGGGACCACTTAGAAGATCCTCTACGACCACAAACAAGGATTAACGGAAAAGTCAGAAATAGGGCAGCTAGTCCGTTAATTACCGCTTGGGCCGGCTTGCGCCCAAGTCACTTCGAGTTGGCGCCTCTCCCGGGGTCGCCCTGAAACTGGCCCTCCCGAAGTTGCCCTGGACCGGTCGCCGGCAGGGACCGGGACTTGGGACCCTATCCAGGCTGGTCCCAGTCTGGCGCGGTTTGACTCGACGTATTGGACTCTCTTGCAGAATAGATCCAGGGATCCTCTACTACCACAAGGTTTAACGGAAAAGTCAGACAGATGACAGCTCGTCCGTCAATAACCGCACGGGCCGGTTTGTGCCGAAGTCACGTTGAGCTGGTCCTAGAAACAAGGCTGTTGGTCCCCCTCAACTGGTCGCAATCAGTGACGACCTGGGACCCTGTCCAGTGTCCTGGGTGCCAGTCCGGAAAGTTTTCTAAGTACCAGCGGTCACACCATGGTCCTGGGACCAGTCCCAGGACTGGTCCCAGGACCGGTCCCAGCACTGGACCGGTCCCAGGACCGGTTTTGGCTGACTACAAGTAATCTGAAACAGCAGAACCAGGGTCCCAGGACCAGTTCAGGACCGGTCCCAGGACCGGTCCCGGGACCGGGACCGGTCCTGCGAATCCACTTTTTGTGCGTTCGGGCGTGCCCCCAGGGGCTATCATTGATTCCAATCACTTCCAGTTGCATCCCACGCCGGTCCCCTCTGCAGGAGGCTGGGACGGGAGGCAGAGGGTCGGCGGATTTTAAAAACAACCCGCTTGGGAGAACCCTCCACATCTGGGGGGGTAGGGGGGGCGGGCTGTGCGAGCGGCAGCGACTTTCTCCACTCACTTCACTGGCGTACGCCGCAGGATCCCTGCGAGGATGCCGGCGGCGGGAGGAATGATGTGTGCCAATGGTGTGCCTGGCGCGGCTATTCATGCTCTGGGTGTGGGTCAAAAATTGGCACCCAAGACGGACACAAGGACCAAAACTTCTGGTGGTTTAGCTTTGACCCATATCCATTTCGACAAGCACTTGCACTCAGACACATTTTCTACGGGGTGTTTCCCTTGGGTGTGGGGTTCGTGGACCTTCTTTCTGAGGTAAGCCGAAGGGAAACCAAGGAACTCATGCGAACCGGATGGCAGAGTTGTCCTACAATTGGGCGACCTCAAGTTAGGGAAGTGGAAATCCACCTAACATGTGCAGGATTCCCTGTTTGAGAAAAACACGCAAGTGGCAGGTGGGTGTCTATACGATATTCAGCTTTGGGTCAGGAACTGACTTTGAGAATGATGCCGAGCCTCTCTCCAAAAGTGACGGAAGCTGACCCGGGGGTTTTGGGCAACTCCAAGATCACGGCTCTGAACCCGTGCTCTTTGTCCCTGTTAGATGTGTTTCTCTTCCAAGGACAGTTCCGAATGACAGTTCCTGCTGATGCACCCGGGAGAAGCTATCACCATGAGTGTCAATGTTGTGCCTTCAGGAGGCTTTTTTGCTTAAAGAAAAGCAACTCGGGAGCTGGAAGCATATGTATGATTGTCCACGCAGCTAGGATTCGTTTGATGTGAGGTTGGATTTGAAGTTGCCATCGACACTCCTTTTGAGCCGATTGCTGTCAAAGCCCATCCCGCCCGCCTGCACGCCACAACTCTTGCCTTCTCCAAGCTAAGTCCAAGCAGACTCCGGGATTTCCTTCTTCGACCACACCAGCCGATTCCCCCAGGGCTACCCTAAACATCCCATGTCAGCGAAGCGCTTGGGACAATAAATGGAGGGTTCCATTGCCCGGGAGATTTCTAGGGTGTTCCAAGGGTGGCTTCAGCGAAGACGCATCCGGGGATCTGTGGGCCAGGTCGGCGGAAAAGTCGTCCTGTGTGCCGAAAGCCGAGTGCCGACCCTAGGGCCGTTTTCTGAAATGAGTTTCCTGGGGAGTTGGCATGGAATGCACGCAAACCGCACCCTAAACGGCTGTTGGAAGCCCTTTTTGGTTCCCCATGGCGGCATGGCTTCCGACTTGGGAGCTTGGCACAACTCTGAAACATCGAACTGAATCGCCGCTCTCTCAGGAAGTGAGACTCGGAGCCAATGCCCGCCAAGTTTCACCTCGCTCAAGGCGAGACTCACAAATAGAGAGGAGAGGCAAAAGCGCGCGCCTGCCAACTGTGGTGATATACTGGCGTGCAAGTGATATCCTCAGCCAATGTTAAGGGAGTGTCGTGTTTTTTTTTCTCTTTTTTTTCTGTTTCCGGCGGGGTTCAGCGCCGGCTGTGGCGTTTCTTGTTCTCTCGTGTAAGGCAGTGGTGCCGTACATCGTGAACACCCTCATGCTTGCCCGCCAAGTTTAGTGGCATGCCGCATGTGCGCCCAAAAGACATTCTAGAAAGGCAAAGGTGCTGAGCACTTTGCAGAAAAGGATTGTAGCAGGGCCTGCATACCCAAAGGCCTTTTGAGCCACATTGGCCACATTTGGAAGAATCAACTATCAATGGCTGGTTGCTACTCACTCGTAAAAGAAAGTCTGAGTGGAGAGCAGGTTGCGCAGCGTGTTTGCGGACAGCCACCTGATCCTTGGCGCGATGTTGGGCCTTGGCCGCTCGTCTGCAGACGGAGCTGGTGCCAGCAAAGGGGGAAAACTGCAGTGTCGTGTCACACGTCTCTTTTGTGTCCAGGGCGATGTTGTAGACAACAAGACACACACAGCCACCACAGCCACCGCAGCCACCACAGCCACACCGCAGGAGTTGGCACGGCTGTGATTGCGATGTCTGTGGGACTCCTTAGCTTCTCGAATCCGCCGGCTCCCAGGTGCGATGGCCTACCACGGTGCTTTGCGCCGGGTCCGGGGGCTCCGGTCTTTTGGGGGTTGTGGGACTGGATTGAGGGAAACGAACAGAAGGCCCCTTTGGGAAGATGGTCTTCCGGGTCCGTTTAGGTTCTATGCTCGTAGTTTCGAAGCAATGCGCATAAGGAGCCTGCGGAAGATCCTTTGAAAGGAACGTGCCCCAACAGGAGAGTCTCTAACGGCACTGAAGTGTTTCACGTAGTCCCTCTTGTTGCTCGAACGAAGATTGGAGTAGATGACGATGCCTACCTGCGGGATGTACCTAAGCGACATTCTGTATGGTTTGCTTGTTTCTTAAATTCTTAGCTTATTGGTTGATTGGTCGTTTGATGTTTGGCAGGTCCCCAATAGGGCCCGATCGCCAGCAAAACCGAGCCGCTTGAACTCGCCCGACTTTTAAAATTCCACGACTGACAGAGGGTCCAAGGCAAGTGGGGCTTGCGTGCATGGTTTTTTTTGTTCAGGGAGAGCATCCCCTGATCACTTTGTCCGATGATATTCTTGACCAACGAACATTCACCTGAGGAGTCTGAAGTGGAGAATCAAGGGACATGTCAAAAGCGGTTGTAAATCCTGGTCAAGGGGATCCCGGAAGGATGTTCCTCGATGGGTCGAAAGGCAAAGGCAAGTGAATACAGATGAACGCAAAGATCTGATGCCGTGGTAGCGGCACCATGCGAGGAAACAACCCATCGCAACAAGTGGATCATCGAACATGTGGTCGAGGAGGCGGAGGCGGGATAGGAAGCAAAGATGCGAAGCTCCTTTCTTTGGTTTTAGGAGCTAAGTGGGTTGTGGCTTTTTGAGGGTACCCAGGGTACCCCTTTCAAGTTTCTGTTACAGGGAAGCAAACAGGAAAACCATGATCATCATTTTGGGGGTCCCAAAAAAAGGACGCTGCAAAGTGTGAATCAGGTTGAATCGGCCTTTTGACAGTGTCTCCTTTACGGCTCTTTCGAATTCAGGCCTGGGACATCCTGGGACCAAAGGTGCTTGGCCACCCTTTGGGGTGTCCGAAGGTCGATTTGCAGTTCGTCGTTTGTTCCCTGGTTTCTTGGGAGACCTCAAGTGCTAGCCTAGCCCACCACATTCATTGGGCTGCGGGTTTCTTCATTTCAGAGGGCCATGAAGGTTGGCTTGGGCCTTAAACTCCGCAAGCGGCAGGAAGTGATCCTGCAGCAGAACAGCACCATCCAGGAGAGCAGCATACGCACTGTGGAGACACGGTGCAGTTCATGGAGCTTAGAGCAAGTGAACCTGCCACAGATCTCTAGGGGTTGATTCCAATTCCTATTTTCAACCATGGTTCTTTTGAAAAACTCGCTGTTTCCCTGGGTTTCTGATGGTTTTTTGAAAATGAGGATCCCTGGAAAGAATGGGGAAGGTAGCCCTGCAACAGAAAGATAACAACCTAATTTGTTGATAACACGACTGTTTGATGTGACCAGCTGGTTTTTGCAATTTTCAGGCCATGCTGCTTCGGTCGCTGAGAGTTTCGATATGGAGTGGACTGGAGACAGGAGACCACGGCGCAAGTCAAGGGCCTCCGCGTTGTTGCAGAGGACGGCCACTGCTGGGCTGGAGGGAGTGCTTGGATGTCGGAGAGTGGGACCATCCCGCCCTGGTTGGTTGGTTCAAAGGAAATGAAGGTCACCAGTTTGGGGGCGATGGGGGAGTGGGTCTTCAGCCCCCCCCGAAATTCGATTGTTCACAGTTGGATGCTTCTTCCAGTGCGTGCGCTTCTCTTTGAAAAACAGACAGAGACACGTCAAAAGGCACTCCCATGGATGAATTGGCACTTTTTGGTGTATTCCAAGAGGAACTGTAAAGAGAAAGTTGGGCTCACCTGCGGGTGAAACAGGCTCTCTGTGCAATCGGAGGGGTGCATCGACGTACAATATTATTGAGCAAACTCTGCTGACAGGCTCTTTGTGACGTGATCCTGAATCTGGACAGCAAGTTGCATGTGGCTGACTCAGCAAGGGCCGGGAACGTTGTTGCAAGTTCTCTTTTTTACCTGACCAGGAAGGTCGACTTGTTGTCAGATGTGAGCCAAAATTACTCCCACACTACTTGGAACAGGCTTCCAGAAACGGCAAAGCAGTAGCCAGTTGCGGGAGTTTGGCTTTGATCAGCCAAAGCTTCTAGCATTGTTGGGAGGTCTTGCTTCCTTCTTGAGGTTGCCATTTACCCGCAAAACCATGGAGGTGTTTGCCCCTTTCCAACATGTCCTGTAGAGCAACACATGCAATACGAGTGTGTTGGAATTGGAAAAGCACAACTTTCTATTTGCGGAACCACCCAGATATCGGCCCCCTTTTCCCGCTGACCGCTAAATTGGTGGCCCCCCCAGCTCCTTGTGAAACCAAATGGGGATGGTGTCCCCGGAACACGTTGGAAACACCTTGCAACCACCTTGCAACCACTGGGGGGCGTCCCATGGTGTTAGGGACACCAAATCAAAGTAACCACTGGGAGGGGTAGCCTAATTGTAGAGAACACCAAATTCGGGCCGAGGAAAACAACTTGTGTGGGTGTGGGTGCTAAGGTGTGCGGGGCCGGCGTGCAACAGGATGGCTTCTTCGAGCCAGCAGCTCATTCTTTTCGCCTTTGCAGCTTTTTGCTCAGGGGGGGGGGGGTGGGTGTTAGCATTGGGGACGACCTCGACCCCGATCATTTGGGTAAGAAGCAGAAAGATTTGAATCGACTTGGGGCGTAAGAATTGGAGGCTCTTCGATGGGGAATTTGAAGAGGGTGAACAAATTCGCTGAGCTCTGATCACGGCACAGTGGGTAAAGCGAAACAAGGCCGCAAGCTTTGGCAGACTCAAGGCGTGATTCAAGGCTTGCAAAGCGAAGGGTTCGGGCGGGAAATTCCGCTTTACCTGTTGGCCGAGCTTTTCACGGCGCGTCTTGAGCTTTGGAGTTTTCGATGTCCGCGTTGTGATGGACCCCATCCATCGTTGGCAAACGGATTCAACTAAAGGTCCTTTGGGAGCCACGGGGTTGCTGCAGGGATTGTGGCTTAGCATGGGACCTTTTTGGGGTCAACAAAAGGACACATAAACGGAATTAATCATCTTTGGAGGGTCCCTAGAGCCGCTCTAAGCGCTTTGGCCTATTTGATTCATCGACCTATGCTTCTGCCCCGACAGAGAAACCCCGCAGCCGGTCTTCCAAAAGCTGGCATTTGAAGCCTTGGTCAGTATCACTTCCTGGCAGGTTCACGTGAAACCTCAAAACGGGGCACAAGTGGGGCAGTTTGTTGGATCCATGGCGATTTCCACGCACCTCTGTGAATGAGTCGAGACGAGTCGATCCTCTCAGGACGCGTGTAGAGGGCAAGAGGTTCGCAGAGCTTCTGACAGAGTCTGACAGGACGGGGATTTGGTTTCAGGAGAGGAGCGCAGACAATTTGTCGCACGAGAAGCCTGCATGTTTCTAAATTCCCCACATGTGCAGCCAGAGCACCTGGTTGCCTGGGGCCAGTGGAGCTTAGTCCATAGACCCCTTGGGAGTTTGAGGCAACCCTGCGTATTTGGGATGAGAGAGTCTGATATTGTTTGCTGTTTTGCTGTCAGGTTTCCGACACCACAGCCATTTTGCGGGTTCTTGAACGGAGCACTGCAACAATGTTTGGTGCTGGGTAGGCCGTTGCCGTTCCAAACTTGCATCTTTGCTCGTACTACACTTGCCCTTGTTCCCATACTTTTTGCACCAGGGTCGCTCTGAGCAAGGTCAAACAAGTTGATAAACCCCAGCAGCTTAATTGCAGACGCTTCGCCATGACCGCCTCAGCCAGGCTCAATTAAAAATAACAACACTGCGGGCTTGAGCAAATGATACCGGGGCTGGGAGCAGTCTGGTGAGCTGCGCAAAGCGGATGGCAGGAACTTGAACTCAACTGGGGACCAACGAGGTGGCCGGAATGAGCTGGGCATGTAGCCCTGGGCTAGAGGCTGAGCAAGGATCATGGAAAGTGGGTCGCGCAAAGTCAAGAAAGACTGGGCGGCGCTGCAAGCTTGGTTGGGCTTGTTTGCTGAGCTTGGGGCCCGGTTGGCTCAACGTGACGACGCGTGAACGTTTTTATGAATGGCCATGCCTGGCTTAGCTGCGTGAAGCTGGCTAGCTCAGGCCCGCTATGGCCTCCTGCCGGCTGCAGCAAAAAAGCCAACTTTGGCAGGGGACAAGATCATTCGTGCTGGTGTTCCGTTTTGTGGGATTTCGGGGTTGAATGAAACTGCCCCTGAGGTCTACTGTGTGGATTGATTGTGTGGCTTTCAGTTGCTTGAAGAAACAACTTGAATCGGGCTTTTAAGCAAGTAACGTCCAAGGTCTTTACATAAGCTCATGCTGCCCTAATTTGAGATTCTGATTCTCAACTAAATTTGGCGCAGCCCAAACCATGCCACGTGTTGGCTGCGGTAAACCTGGAGCATATCTTGCAACTTAGTGCATCACAAGCATTGGATTACGAACTGTAAGCAGCTACTACATATATATATATATGACATATAACTATATATATATATATATCTACATGTACACATATAGCTATATATATATATATAGATGGTCCCCCCATGAACCCTGGTTTGGTAAGCTTGAGCTGTGTGTGTTTTCCAGTTTTTTTTTTTAATGCCTCGTGGATTTGGGTGCAAAATTGGGGGGGGGGGGTGCCGTATTTGGATATATATATATATATGTATACACATGTGTGCATACATAAGGAACGCAAGCAAAGACATCAACATCTGTCATCTGAGAGAGTCTGCATCCATCTCAGAGTATTGGGACAACCCCGGGTTTTTGATTAAATATTGGATTTAAGATTCAAGAATCTGAGAAAATTCTTTTTGGGAATCTTGTAACAACGCCCTGGGCTGTCCCAGTACTCTACGTGTTCAACACACACTTCTGCAACCAAGTATGCGCACCCATCTGCAGTCATATGCATTTCTCCAAGTTCCCGCAACTTCTGGGTTCAAAGTGAGAGCACCAGATGCTCTGAAAAGATTTCAATCTTGAGTATTCAATCCAGTGGTAAAGTACTTTCAAGTGCTTAGTGATCCAGGGAAACCGCTTTCAAGTTCTTAACTAGACAAACTTTCCAGTGCTTTGGGTGAGGGGTTTGCTTCATGTAAGCTATGGTCACGTTGACCTCCGCCTCTTGAGATAGAA
The DNA here is from genome assembly GCA_963377175.1 of Effrenium voratum. Taxonomy (NCBI): domain Eukaryota; class Dinophyceae; order Suessiales; family Symbiodiniaceae; genus Effrenium; species Effrenium voratum. The sequence continues at coordinate 851,598 of CAUJNA010000635.1, read as the reverse complement.
TTAATTACGTTCACCTGCCCAACTACGACATTACATACAGTTGATCTAGCTAGAATCCCTATTTCGATGTAGTTTTCTTTTTTACGGGGTTACCCGAAGTTACATTTACATTTTCATGTAACTCCTATTTGGAAAAGGATTTGTTTACTTAAGTTATATTTAAACATAAATCATATTTCCGGAATCTGTATCCTTGCTAAACTACTTTCAAAATTCAAGTTCTAGTTGAAGTAAAGCAAGGGTATCATATTGGGACATTTCGGAGGACTCCGGGCTCCACATGATGAGGCTTTGGGGACCCAAAATTGGACAATTCGAGAACTCAAATCTCTAGATTCTATATTTACCATCCCCAAGAGGCACTAAAACCGGGACATACGCACGCACATACGCACACGCATACCCTTACACATGCACATGCACATACACATATACATACGCACATAGACTCATTACACACGCGCACGCACATCATGGCAGGGCCCAGGTGCCAAGCGGCCGCAATAAAGCACGAATTGGAGGGTGCCATCATGTGCCATCGCAACCAAGCCCAGAAGGTCTGGCGCCCTTCTGCCCCCAGGAGCCGCTTCAAGCAGTTGGTGGCATCGTCCAAGGATGGGACCCGCTGGGACGGGACGACCTTTGATGATTTGGATGGGTTTGGGGATAGGAACTGCCAGTTTCCTTTGAGTAATTGGGAAGGTACCCCCGCCCGGAGATGCACTAAAAACCATGACACACCCTCAGCCGCGTTCAGGCGGGCTTTCCCGTGTGCATGCCTGCCACCATCCAGAAGCAGTTCCTGACCCACGAGGCAGCTTCCTGTAGCTGGCTCTCTGACCGAGGCGATGAATTCTTCCGGTTGGAGCATCCTTGAAAATGTTTGGTAGACACAAATCTCCATCCAAATCATGTTTGCCAAGTGGTCCCCACACAACAGAATCCCCAATGGCTTATGTCATGAATTCCCATTGCAAAAGATGTCTACCACAGGGTGTTCAACAAAACTCATGTCCAGGTCGAATTAGGGCTTACCATGGTTCCCCTTCTTGGCTGAAAAAGGAATCCCTCTACGAGTGTTTGGACATCTCGAAACATGGGGTCCAGCTAATTTCTCCGCAAGAGTGGAGTAAAAAACTAAAGCCTGATTCCAGTTGGTTGCTTGGTTGCTGGCAATAAGTCAAGAAACACCAAGAAGATTCTGGGCCCCGCCCTGGCCGCCCTACAAAGGAGCAACCAGGAGTTGATCGACAAAACAAAATGGCATCACTTTAAACTACTCACTTCAAGCCTCACAGGCATGGATATGGAACCCAGCAGAGTTTTTAGGGTAGTAAGGGGCAAAAGGAGACGTGACATATCAGGCAATCGCGTAGGCGATTGCTGCACGTGCGGAGGTGCGCCTAGCCAATTTTGACGGTTGTCTTGGGAAGCTTCTTGCATAGGCACCGCGTAGGCTGGACTTGACAAGCAGGCACTGGTAGGCAGGGATTCGGGCACGTTTTGTGAATTGGGGAAGATGCAACATGAGTAGCCCGCTGCCGCCAAATGGAACAGATCATTTGGCAGCCAGCAGACATTGAGACCAGCAAGGAGTTGTGGCCCCGCAGAGGCGTTCGCGTGGGCTGTAGCCAAAGTTCGCAGTCTGGCTCATGCCGCCAACGATGAAGATATGGTCAGAGTTGGCGTAGGCGCTTTGATCCTGAAATGCACCACGCGTAGACCGTCCCGCGTGATATTTTCACATGGCTTAGGAGCCAGTGTCGGCTTGTGATACGAACCAACTGCTCAGGTGGGAGTGGGATTGTTTTCAATGTGTGGGGAGCGAATGCAGCATCAGGGCTCCAAAGACCACAGCGATCGATGATCGTGGGTACCTGTGAGATGCCAATAACGTGCTGACGGCCCGACGAGTCTGCAGTTCTCATGATTTTTGTTCCAGGCCGATACCTGCAAGGGATTAGCACCTTCCGCCAGTTTCTGGACTTTATATGTTCTTGCAAGATCTGAAACGGGAAGACAAGGCTGCTGAAAGTGAGAAAGGGTTGACATGAAGCACCGACACTATTCAAGACAGGGTTTGTGAGGCGAGAGAGTGTTCACACAGGTGCATTTACTCCTGGTGAATACTGGGGAGTCAAGGCGCGATTCCGCCCCTCTTTCGCGTTTTGCTGTGTCCCCGTGTCCCTCACGAAACATGGTAAACCCAAAACGCAATGGTTCCTTTTTTTGAATGTCATTGGTTCAAGTGGGAAGAACTTAGGCCTGTTGTTCTTTGTTTGACCATTGATACGCCTGTCGGAGGGTTTCCGCTTCTCAAGCTACCCGCAAAGGGGTAGCTCAATAAGCGCTTGTTTAGTTGGAGACGCAAACGGTTGCATGAAACCTTCATTTAGATATAATGCTTGGCTACCCAACTTACTTCCCTCTTGTGGGCAGCGGTTGGGGTAGAGCGGACACTTTTGTTGATGATTAGGTATTGGAAACTGAGATGACCAACAGAAACGAATGAGCTGGGTTGACGTTTGGTTCAGCATGCTGACCCTGGTGCCATGACAGGCCTAAGGCGGTTGGGTTCCATCGCATCAGTGTTCTTCATGTCCCACAAGGGTCTTGGAGTTCAATGAGTCTTCTCCCATGCTTTGTCATCCAACATTTGATCAACCTGCTGAATGTTGCTACACTCCTGTGATCACTTTGACGTTTTCTTTCGGCCGCTGGATTTGCCCTTCCAACCAAACTAGAGGTTCAACAAAGCATGGCCTGTCGTCTGGTTCGCCTTGAGCCAAAGAAGCCGCAGGGGGGCGCAATTCCTCGTGGGCATCCGGATCGAATCCGAGCAAATCCTCGCCCAGGAGGTCGCGCCCTTGGACGGTTTTTCGCCCGCCGGCAGGGAGTAACATGTTGGGTTGATGGGGGGGTTTGCCCGGACTTTCATGCTGCCCCGTGCGTGCCGATCCTCGGGAGGGGGGAGGAGGGAACCGGGGGGGGGTGGGTGGGAAAGAACGCGGGTCCATGTTTCCAGCATATCCAAACCAACCCATGCTTCAAACTAGTCGATCCCGAGCCCCCAGCCCTACACGTCATGTGACTTCTCCACTATCTGCGCTCTACGCGGCTGCGCAGTCCCATTTGCTTATTTGACACGCTGCCACTTTGCCACAGGTGGTTTTAGACACCTGGTGTCTAAGAAGGCTTGGGGTCTTCTTGCGATTGAAGGAGCTACCATCCCGCATGCTGGTCTTTGTCTCCGCTGCGCTCTCGGGACCGAGCAGGAACGGAAGTTCTGCCAGCGAGTTATGAGCGCAGCTCATGACTTGTCTGTATACAAGGCAGCCCGGCTTGGACAGCTGCATGAAAGTGTTGGTGGCATTCTGACTCTGAAGGTCTCTCTTAGTGAGAGTCAAGCCACAGTCCTGGAGCCTACTTCGAGCAAATGAAAATGCCGAAATGCCGCGCCTGCCAGCGCCGCGTATTCGAATCTGAGATTCGAATACGCAAAGTTGGACATATGCAGACTTTCCTGTGATGCCACCGAAGTCACGATTTGCTGCTATTTGCGTAGGGTTTGCACAATTCCCAACCCACGTCCAAGAGTGACCGTCATTTGGTCCGGGCAACCCCTCCCCCCCCGGCAACCCAACATGTTGCGCCCAGGTGCAGGTAAGTTGGAGGGAGTTTATTTGACACGAAATCTTATTGGGGAGATGTTGTTCTGATTTTACTTGCGGCGCCTGGTAGTAGTCAGATTTTCGGTATGGTTGAAAGTGAAGCTTGAGCGACCAAATCTGATTCCGCGCGCTAGGCTTGGTCACGCTTCAACGGTCGCATGGGGGACTTATAGTTGCTTCACCAACACCAGGGGGACTCTCTACTTCTTTGCTGGAGTAGCCTTGGGTTCAGACAAGGGCGCCATGTTTCGACCACCGTGTGCCCATCAGTTGGCAGCGTTCCTCCGAAAACTCCTCGAGTGTCCAAATTGAAAACGACGTCCATGGGGGAATCGTGTGTTGGCGCAAAAGATAAGTTGCGCTCAAAGGTTGTTGCCGCGATTGCCACTGTGTGCAGCGGTTTGCTCTAACTCTGAGGTCTTACTTTCTCAAAATTGGTGGCTTGATATGGCGCAGGAGGGGGACCCCGCAAGCAAGACTACTGGTGCTGCAGGCACGGGGGCCGGTAAGCCACATGCTTATGCTTCGGTTTGGCCTATACCTTTTTGTTTTTTGCGCTCATCACGGAAGTCGGAGGGTTTGTGGAGTCATGGTGCCCCCAAAATCTTCGGCCTGAAGGCTTGCCTGGTCAAGTTTGGGAGAGGGAATGAACACACCTTTAGGCTGATGTCGGGGAAGCACCCTGGGTCTTCACCTTCCAATTCAGCTGGGAAATGAAATGAGTGCTGACCGCATCTGCCGCTGCTCAAAGAATCTAATGGGAGCTCCCCCGACTCGATCATTAGATGGTTGATCAGTCGCTTCTCTTTAAGAGTGCAGTTCGCGCCCCATTTGAAGTGTTGCAGAGGAGAGCCCTCCAGTTGCTCAGTGGCGTTTGGAATTCCCTGAAGCTGAGCCAACAAGAGGGTGTCCAAGGTGTTTCGTGATCGTAGTGTGCGTGCACCGTTATATTGAATCAGATGCTTATCAGGGACCCTGACATGGGACGTGGCAAAACCACACACCGTTGTTTTTGATATGGCTTAAAAACAGCTAGAAGGAAACCAAACAACGGTTTGTAGCATGCGAGGTTTCCTGCCAGCACACAAAATGACGTTTCATGCGACTGGCAACACGACCGCTTGCGACTTTTTGTTGGGGATAGTTGAAAACGGAACAAACCATTGGGATGATCCAACTGGTTTTGACTTTGACGAATACCCCATGTTTGGGTTGGTCAGCATTCAGGTGTAAACCGAGCTCACCCACAAGGGCGGCTTACCTGGAACGGGAGGGCCCCTTACTTACTTCTTATGTCAAGGGTCCCTCAAGGTTCAATCCCGCGGGTACTCCATTGAGGTTTTCCATGGGCCCAACAGCTACACCACAGGCCATCGAAGTGTTGGGGGGTTTTGGATCACAAGGGGAATCTGAGTCCTGATTACCCGGCTGAAGAGATTTGAGCGAGTGGCCCAAGGAAACAAGTGTATCAACCATAAACACGTCAAGTATTTTGGTTTCAACGCTCAGGGACCATGCGTAGAGAAGATGTTGCATGGACTCGCCCCCAGTAGAGTCACGAGGGCATGTCTGCTTTCCCTGGACCAAATGGCGTTTGTTGAACATTCCCAGGATTGGAAGAACTGGTTGATGAACGGGTCCCAAGTTATTTAGAGGAACACATTCACTTTGATCAGCTTGCATCTCAGCCATTTTTAGGGAGTTGCAAGGTGTCCTCCATTGATTCCTTTGAAGCAACCACACATTCATGTGGGGGGAACACCCTAGGCCTTGATGAAATTCATCCGGTGCCGTGCATAGGCCGGCGATTCCAAAGCGTGGTGCCGACCTCCGCGGCGAATGTGGACTTTGAGGATTGGGGCGGTACTTGTCCCGTTGACACCTTGGGGGGGGGGGCTATGACCTAAAGTTGTGGTTGGCCCATTTGTCCTTGGTTCGGGAAAGGGAACTCTGCGGAGTTTGCATCGTCACACCTGAGCTTTGGATTCATTAACCCCACGTGAATCAGAGTCGATTCCCCCTGCGCTTCGAGCTGAGGATCATTTTAGTAAGCACCCAGCATGACTCCTTTTGGCCACAAGCGAGAAGCCGGATGTCAACCCCCAGAGCCGCATGAGCCGCTGGGCTTGCCCGAGCCGACTTTCGGCGTATCGGCTTCGCGCTTTGATCCACACAAGAGGCTGCAAAAGCGAGGAGGTGTCCATTCCACTCTCGCACGGGGAGAGTAAGTGCCTTGGATTTGTTTGGACAAGAGAAGGGAGGCCAAGTGCCCAGAACAGGAATCTCATCGGAATCTCCGCTATCGACCCCTTTGCCAGGAGTTCTTCTGTTAATTTGCAGGAGAGTGGGGTTGCTGTTTTGCACCCGTAACACAGGACAATTGGTTGCATGTTCCATTAAGCTTGCGAGTTCAATAGAAATATCTAGAAATGCGATTTGCAGCTTTCAAACCGTTGAGAACATAAGGCCCCATGAATGAAAGTGTGGAACATTTGTTGGTTTCTTGATTTCAGCCACGGGTCAAACAGCAACGTTGGAGATGCTCACTCCATGCGTGGGACTCAGAGGGGCGCACTGATTTGCCATTTGCGGTCAGGAGGATGACCTGAGCTGCAAGACCTATCCGAGATGGGTGCGGGCCACAGCTGGAGACGCCAGCAGAGCCGCCGAAAATGTGCGGGCCATTCAAAAGGAAGAAGCGGCTAGCGGACCTTTCTGGGAGTTGTCGTGTTTGAAAGGGAACCCAAGCAAAACTACCAAGCAATGCCATGAACGCATATTTTGGAGGTTGGCCGCACAGTTGACGACTCACCCGGTTGTGTATACTGGAAAAGCATGTCCTCTCGGAGAAGGAGCAGAAGTTCAGACTTCCAGTTGACCTTTTGTACTTTAGGCTTGTCAGTTTTGAGCGACACTGGTAGTGTGGA
>CAUJNA010000635.1:815000-840000 GCA_963377175.1 Effrenium voratum | reverse complement strand
GTGTCCTCCCAACCGCAAACAAAAGTCAAGAGGAAAGCAACCAAATGGAGCCCTCACTTCCCTGGCTTAGAGGCTTCCCGGTCAAGATGTACTCGACACCGAAGGCTTTCGAAACGGGCTAAGGGCTGCTGCCAGCCATTCTAAGAGCGCCACAGTGGGGCAAAGTGATTTCAAAGCCAAGCCATGGCATGTTAAAGGAAAGCAAGCTTGGTGATCAAACAATGCTAGCCCAACCTGGACAACCGCCACTATTCCCTTCTTGGGTCCCATTGCGCAAAATCAAGCCAATCAAATCCCAAGGTCAGCCATTACAGCTTTTGGGACATTGATCCTCCGGCCGCCTGCCAGGGGAATTGGCTTCCAAAAATCCTGATGCGTGTATCGACGGTCTTCTGAATCATAGACAGGTCACGGGATATTCTAGGTGACTCTGGTTGGCGACCTGTCCAACCCAATGACCAAGCCTACATCCCGCCAGGCCGTCTGTGCCAACGATTTCGTCCATGGGCGCTGGAGCTGAAATGGGCCCCCTCTTTGACAGGGGCTGGAGGTTCCATCGAGCCAAAACGATAGACTGGTGGAAGAGGTGTAATTGTGATGAATACTCAGACAGGGGAGAGAGAAAGAGAGAGAGAGAGAGAGCAGGAATCGGCCGTGGCTCGTGGAATTTCCCGCGCTTCCTTTTTAACCACCTTTTTGCGCCCGGCGGCAAGAAGCCGGAGCCGGGCTGTAGAAAAAAAAATCCCGGGTAGAAAACAAACATCGGCCTCCCCTGCAAAGTAGGGCACGTCAGCCTCGACTTGGCACATGGAAAATGGTGCGGCACTGGAAGCTATGCCACATGTGGGCGGGTTCTCCAAACCCTGTTTGGGATTGTTTGGGTTCCACAAAACAGTTTTTTTGCGAGTGTCACTTTCACAAAGCTGGCACAGTTTCGCAAAGGGAACATCTGGCAAGCGCATGGGGTAGATGGGGTTTGAGCGAGCTGTTCTTTGGATTCCTTCAAGAGGGAAATCAACTGAACACCACCCATGTTGGGTTCTTCCATGTTGTTTGGATACAAAACCACATTTGGGTTCCCTCCGAGGGGAGGTCCTTTGAGGAACACACAAGTACCAAACGGCGCTTCTATTTGCAGAGGGTTGCCACACGGGTATGACTGGGTGACCGGCAGGCCGGTTCATCACGACTTCCTACGTCTTTGCCTCGAGCCTAGCCTTTGCGTGGCATCACCGGGTTGGTATGGTTTGGTATCCAATGCTCGCCTCACCTGACTTTTTCCTAGAATTGGTTGGATCCGTTTTCTGCCTCGGGATCCCTAGCTTTCCGCGTCGCAGTTTCTAGAAGGGCGGCTGACGTCAGGCTTTGCTGCCAGCTGGGTCAAGTTGGAGCTTGAGAACTTTCGACCTTGCGGAGTCCGACTTTCTTGAGGCAATGCTTTCCCATCGGCTCAGGCTGCCGACTCTGCTGGGATTCCGTCCAGGGCCCAGTGCGGGCACGGCGCCACAACAGACAAAGAGAGATGTCGAGCCAGCGGATTAATAAACCCTTCGGAGTAGGTGTTTCTTCTTGAGTCTGCGATGCTTGCATGGTTGGACTCTGATGTCATAGGGCCAAGTACGGTTGACATGTCATTGCACGCACTAACTTGTTCCTCGTGGGGGGCTATTTGGGCTCAAGTAGTTGACCTCGACACTCGGTTACTCACCTCGTTCTCGGCTTGCTGTTTTGCAGGACGGATTACGCCATGGACGCTGCTCTGGATGCCAAACGGGATACCAGAATGGAAGCAGTTAGAGAGGCAGCTCAGGAACCTGAACCAGCTGCCCCTCAGGATGCCATGGAGGTTGAGACGGACCGCAAGCAACCCGCGGGCCTTAAATGAGACTCTATTGGGGGGCACCAGCTGTACTTAAATGGCGGTAAATTCCTTCTCCTTGGAGTTGAAGGTGAGTGCCTTGAGTGGTCACTGCAGCTAGTGTTTTGGGACTCCTGCGAGTCCAGCCTGGGTCACGTGCATGAGCTCCCTCTTTTCATCTTCGAAGGCCGCGTCTTTCACAAGGGAGGCTGAGATGAGACATCATCCACGTTTGGTGGCTGGCAAGGGTTCGGCGGCATGGCTTGGACGGGCCTAGATCCGTGTTGGCTTACCTGGTATATGTGAATACCCCTATTCTTCTGGGGGCCGGCAGGAAAACTGACCCTGCCTTTGACTGGGTTCGTTGCACTGCCCGCCCTCAGGTTTGGAATGTGTTTGCCACGTTGCATCAACCAGAGGCTTGGTAATCTTGAGTTCCTATTTCTCAAAAGAGTTGGCTTCTTTTGGATCCTTTCAAGCCATAAAAGATGAAGCTCCCCCAACAAAAAAGACACAAACAGCAAACGTGAGAAGCTCAGCCCCACATAGTCCACTGGTGGGACCTGGCCACTTAAGGTGTTCAGAGATGGGCGGGTTCGTGCAAAGCCGTGACATTCCCTTTGGGCTGTTGGACAGGCTTGGGCAAAACTTGTTTAGGCACCTGGTTCCACTGGTTTTCCGCAGATTGCGCAGTATGCCCTTGAAAGCGGGTGTCCTTTTTTGTGCGGTTTTCTGGTGGTTTTGTTTTGACTCCTAGCCGTTTTTAACCCACCCCACCGGTGAAAAGACTTCCGGTGACTCCAGGCCTGCCTGGCAAGCCGTGAACTTCTGCAGCTCGCCCAGGCGTGTTCCGCACGGATTCAGATGGATATTGGAGGTATGCCACCCGCAGAAACTGAACAACACGACAAGATGCGCCTCTGTTTTAACTTGGTTTGGTTGCAATCCCCCCTTGGTTTTAGAATGGTCCGAAAGGTAAACAAAAGTTCAATCTGCGTGGGTCGCCTAGCGCGTACCACCTTGTTTGGAAAAGGGAAAAGCAAGCGAAGGCTTCCTTCCCAAGGTGGAACAGGCACAGTCCTGCATATCATTGCTCGCTTGCCGCATCGGTTTGACCTTGTCCTTCAGTTCTGAATCCTTTGGGCAGCTGATTCAGCTGTGTTGGTCGTCAACCCGTTTGCTTCTCATCGGACTTTGCATATTTTTGTGGAACTTTGTTCAAAGTGGCAAGCCCGTTTCACTTGCTTTTGAAGTTTTCGATCATTTAACGGGCCAGCAGGAAATTTGTACTTGCTTGCGATGAGGTTTGGTTTTAGTCGTCGCCCCCGCTGTTTGCGTCTTGCCTTTTTTTGCAGGTGGTTTCCGATCTTCCTTTTGCGGGGGTAGGTGGATGTCAGCGGTTCACCGCCAGAGTTCAAGATCCGAGGGTTTTGAGGGTGTCGTGTTGGATCGGCTCAGCCAGGAGGCCTGGCAGGAGCTAAGACCCGCTCGCGTGTGCGAGCCAGCGCCTCAGAAAAGGAAAGTCATATTTGTTGCCTTCGGCCAGAGGTGTTTGCGCTTGGTTTGGCCCGCAAAAAGACCGCAACAAGATGGGGTTGGGCGGGTTGGTAATCAAAAAAACATTTGGACTTGGTTTGACAGACTCATATTAGATGCCAAGGCATGTGAAGGGCAGGTGGCCACCCTGGTTGGTCCCCAAGTTGGCCTGAGAAAGGGAGCTTGACCAAGGAAACTCAGCGGCATCTCTTGGGGCAAGGGACACCGTAGGCCAATTTCCCACCAAAACCAGGGGTGTTGGCTTCCTGTAGAATTTCCTGGAGGTTTCTTAGATGTTTTCAGAGATACAGAGACACCAGATGCATGTTGCACAGGTCCGGGCTCCTCGCTGCAGCGGCGCCCAGCTCAGCCAGATCCAACGCCAAAAGAGCCGCAAAGATCTGATTTGCCATGAGGTGGTGCTGCTTCAAAGTGCCAGCTTGGACGCTGGAGGCGGGGAAGGAACATGAATTTCGCGCTCGTGACGGCAGAGCCACAATCAAAACAGTCCCAACCTTCCCACCATACATTGCAGACGGCAGCCCTTTTTAGACATTTTTCCTGGCTTGGGGTAGACTCCGATAATCCAGGTTGGGATTGTGACTTATCAGGGCTCTATGTTCTTTTGACTTGTTCCAACTTGAACTCGACTGTCAAGATGGAAACACAAGGCCATCATATTCCTGCTTTGGTGCTCATCCTCATAGCCTTTCGGGCAAACTCAAAGTGAGTTGTTCTTTCCAAAATCAGCTCCGGTTTCTGACCTTTGCTGACTTTCGGTCCCAAAGGGGGCGTTTAACCCGCATCACACCCCTCGGTGTTAGACTTGCCAACCACACAGACAACCTACAGGCCTGCGGCCTGCGGTCTTTGTGTCGTGCAAGTGCAGTGCGTTGCGAATTGCTGTTTACCCATGATGAAGGTGCGTCAAGTAGAAAAGCAATACCATAACAATTGAAAGAGCAAGGCAAGGCATAGAACATTGTGTCACAACAGGTCAAGCTTCATTCAGTGAGATTGTCATTAGAAAGTTGAAGAACACACTGTATGACAGAGTTGAGGCAGATGAAAATAAAGGCAACAACAATATAGACTGGCGCGATTATACATTTTGAATACTATTCACGCATAATAGCAGAATGCTGCATTCTGCCACTCGCTTCGTTCCAGCACAGGCAAAACTGAACAGCGAGAAGAACATGTCTCTTCATTTCCCTTCTTCCCTTTTCATTTTCCCCTTCATCCTTCATTCCCCTTCATTTCGCATCCTTTCCTCTTCATCTTCCCTTCATTTCCCCTTCATTTCCTCTCATGTCCCCTTCATTTCCCTTCTTTCCCATTGCACTTCACTTTCAGAATTTTCATTTCCCCTTCATGTTCCCTGCATTTTCTCCTTCATGTTCCCCTTCATTTCCCTTTCATGGTCCAATTCATTTTCCCCTGCATTTCCCTTCAGTTCCCATTCCTTTATTTCCTCTTCATGTCCCTTTAGTATCCTGGTTGTTTGCCCTTCATTTCTCTTTCATTTCCCCATCATTTCCAATCCCTGTTTTTCCCTTCATTCCCACGTCCCTTTATTCCCTTCAGCATCCCCACTGATGCTGGTGTTGTTGTTGAACTTGTGCTGCTGAGGATGCAACGCGATGCTGGGGATGTTGGCCAGGGACCGGGGAATCGAACACCTGAAGGTTTTTACGCAAGCGTGTTCCGCACATTCCTCGTATGAAGTCCGGGAAAGTCCAGATTCGCTAGGCGAGGGGTAAGAGGTAAGGAGCATTTCTTATGCAACCCGCCGTCCGCCGTCGGTGGAGTTTCGGCAAACTATTTTTCTTTTGGGCCAGTTTCTGTGCTTTCCCACTGTGGTTTAGTATGTCTAGCAAAATTTGTGCTTTACTTCCTTCGCAAGTGGCTCGATCCAGGTCCTTTGCTTTCCAAGTTTGTGACCATTTGGGAAAAAGCAATCCCCCCCAAATCAAAGCACGCTGCGCCGATCCTCAATCTGTTTTTCTTGTATCGGTGTCCCACTGCGGATTGCGGAGGATCAGGAATCCCCTCCCCTAAGCATCTTGGGTGTGTGCATTGAGCACACCGGGCTGTGCAATGCACAACCCGGGCCTAAATACTATGCCTGTGAGACCCCGGGGGTGTCAGGGACACTTCGCTGACGCCCCGAGGCCCCAAAGGTTTGCGTGTGGCCGTGGCAAAAAGCATGAAACAAAACAGCGCGCTGAATATCATAGAGGCACCAGCATGCTCAACCACACACACCCCTAAGAATCTTGGGCATGCGCGAGGCAATGCGAACACCGGACTGCGCATTGCAAATCCCGGGCTCAAAGCCCATCCCTCTGACAGACACCCCAAAGGATGGTTCGCCCAAGGTCGCACAAAACAACTTACAGCCCCGGACCTCAGCTCGTGAACTTGAACATAATCGGCAGCGCCGGTTTTTAACCGACGCTTTTGGACGGCTTCCATGACTGTTATAATGCTTTCCGGCCATCTCCGATTCTTGTGCATGATGTTCGATGGTTTTCTACGCTCTCCCAACATTTGCCAGCCTGGCCGTCGATCGCCCTGCCGACTTTCCTTGCTGCTGGGCTTCTGGCTACAGCATCAGCATTCCCTTTCTGAACCCTCCTCGGGCTTTGGCCCCTCCTTGTCATTCAGCGCTTACCTCTCTTCACGATTCATTTGTTCGGCCTGTCCGTGCTGTCGTCCCTTTGGATGCCTTCCAAAGCTTTCCGACACTAATTGCACGCCTTCCAACACCTTACGTCGCTTTCCGAGGTTTTCCAACACTCTCCGGCGCTTTCTGTCCAACGCTTTCCGATGCTTGTCTATGTTTTCCAGTTTGTTTTCCGAGACTTTCTGATGCTTTGCATGCGCCCTGCGCCCTTGGCGACCGGAATTTGTCCCATTGAGGCACCCCCAGACCTTGCCTATGTTTGCGAAGACCGATACGCGCGCACACCCGCGCAAACACACACACAGACATTTGAATGTCCCGAGTTTACACGTTGCTTCACCTTGCCCACCGGCTTAAATGTTCATGTTCATGACGATCCCCAGGTCGCTGGACGTTGTCCCTGCCATGGCCGTCTACTTTCAGTTTTCTTGGTTGGGAATATTCATGGAACACAGGAAGCATAGCCAGCTCCAGCCCACTGTTCCAACATCTATAGAACAGGAGCAAACTAGAGCAAGCTACCACAGATGCATCCAGCAAACAAAGCAAAAACCACAGGACACTTGCTCTTGCACCACTTCAGCGCATACCATGCTCATGATGGAGTGCACCGTTTTCAAGGTGTGACGTACCCATGCCCAAATGCGCTTGTCAATAGTGTTGACAACCACATAGTTTTGGAGCACGGGCAGGGCAAGTGTCAATATCTATGTTATATGTGTGTCTCTTCGGTGGCTATACAGAGAGAAGACATTCTACATATGTTGACTTATTGCATTTACAGTTATACAGAGAGAAGACATTCTACATATGTTGACTTATTGCATTTACAGTTACCCGTTGGCATGCTGTGAATGCTCTAAGTTGCACTTTGTTTGCTGTAGATATATGCTGAAGTATGTTCAACATTTAATGTTTAGGCAATATTGGCTGCGCGTATGCTTTTAGAGCTGCCCCGAGCCCCAACAGCAGATCTAAAAAAACAAGAGTTGTGTCGTTGCGTGAGTGCGTGTGTGTGCGTTCAGAAATTGAACCGAGCTGCAATTACACAAGCAACCCCGCTCTATTTTCTTCTGAGACGAAGATGACCTTTCCGAGAACACGCAGCAAAACTTCAGCAGCAGCAACGCAACCCATTCACTTCAGGAGCCGTCTTGCCAACAATTGTCTGTGAGGAGCTTGCCAGGCAAAAGCTGCAAAACTCTCGCAGCAGCTACAGCAGTCTGAATGAAATGCGCGAGCCGAGCTCGTGCTAGTAACGTTTGCCTACTGAAAGGTTCCGTTTGTCCGAATTTGGTAGTGTCCTCTACAGTTGGGATCAACAGCCGGAAACTATTTCCACTATTTGAAAGATTTGAATCCCCGCTTCGCAACACAAAGCACGAGCAACTTGCCTTTGTGGGTTAACAGGGTTGGGCTGAACTCTTGAAATTCCAGACTCCGAACGTGCCAAACCATGTGCTTGAACACCGCTCATTATTTATTTGGTTTGGATGGCTTTTACAGGTGAACTTTATGGTTTCGAGAATCTGGATACCCGCGCGCACAGCCAAACATCAACAATGTGCCGATGTGGTTTGACAGAGTTGGTCTAAACTCTTGCACCCCCAATTCTGAAAGTGTCAAACATGTCATGGTTTTTACTGTCAATGTGTTGTTGCTGATGGGTTTGAAAGGTGAAATCCGTGGTTGGGAAAACCTAGAAACCCGCGAAAATAGCCAAAGATCAACAATTTGCTGTTGTGGTTTGACTGAGTTTGGCTAAATTCCTGGAATGGTCATTTCGAACTTGTCAGAACCATGTGTTTGGGATACATGCTGTTGGTTGCTTTGTACTGCCTTCAAAGGTTCTTAGTATCAGTTTGTGTCAGTCTATATCAGTTGTCATCAGTCGCACGTGGTACCAAGTGATGACAGCTGAGAGAATGATAGAGAATGCATCAGCTGTCATCGGTATATGTGTATGTAAGGAACACAATGACAGTTACAACAAACCTTTTGTGTCAGCAAAAATATGGCCAGCTCAAATTCAGCTGGTACATGCTGATACATCATGATGCAAATTGATGCAACCTGACGCAAATTGACACAACTTTGCAAATGATCAGGTGTGACGGCCGAGCCAGTGCAAAGCACAGTGAAAACTAATCACAACAGGTTGGGGCACACCTGTCAAATACGCGTGCAATCGCGTGCTTGGACTGCCCCTTCGCTGAGAGTAAGTACAATTGGATGCCATTGCGCTGCGAAAGGAGCAGTGACCCGACAACTATGGCGTTAAGTGTTTTACCCAACTCAGTCAAACCACAACAGCAAATTGTTGATCTTTGGCTATTTTCGCGGGTTTCTAGGTTTTCCCAACCACGGATTTCACCTTTCAAACCCATCAGCAACAACACATTGACAGTAAAAACCATGACATGTTTGACACTTTCAGAATTGGTGGTGCAAGAGTTTAGACCAACTCTGTCAAACCACGTCGGCACATTGTTGATGTTTGGCTGTGCGCGCGGGTATCCAGATTCTCGAAACCATAAAGTTCACCTGTAAAAGCCATCCAAACCAAATAAATAATGAACTGTGCTCAAGCACATGGTTTGGCACTTTCGGAGTCTGGAATTTCAAGAGTTCAGCCCAACCCTGTTAACCCACAAAGGCAAGTTGCTCGTGTTTTGTGTTGCGAAGCGGGGATTCAATTCTTTCAAATAGTGGAAATAGTTTCCGGCTGTTGATCCCAACTGTAGAGGACAGTACGCTTGCAAACAGAAGGTGTCAGAGCTTGGAGCAATCAAGAACGCGTCGCCCGAATCTTCTGCGAACTGCGCGCAAGATCAAGCACAACACACAAAACCAGTCACCGGCAATGTCTGATCAAATTCGTCAATTCTGGTTTGCCAAATACGTCATTTTGCAGAACCAAAACCGCGGACCAGTCGCTTGCAGCGCAGCACGTGTAAAAATGCGTGCAGCTTGTTTGTGAGTTGTTCAAAGTTATTGCAAGTTCCAGATAGGCTTTGCCGGCGCAAGTATTAATATACGACATAGTTGGACTTAATAAGTCCAACCCAAGCAGAGTGAACTTAGCGGATGTATACGTAATATATATATATATAATGTTATAGATGTCTTGTAAGCAGAGCTTTGGAGAGATTGTAAGTCCCCTAAGTTCAGCGTTTCTGCTTAGTGGGGCCGTGAGGGCCATCAAGCATTTGCGTCGGAAAGCGTTGGAAGCATTTTGGAGCGGGTGTCAAAATTGCAGGGATTTGACGCCCCGCGACGCCCCGGCCATCACAAAGCATCGGAAAGCATCGGAATGCATTTCAGTGTGCAGGCCTCGCAACGTTCGGAACATCTACGGAAAGGGTTGAAAACCATGGTCCGGCGTAATGCCTTGGAACGAGTTCTGCCGCTTGCTTTCGCGCGTCCTTTGCGATGCCTAGTTAGCTTGTAAAACATTCTGTGGCCTTTCACAACTAAGATGTGCAGTTTTGTTTTCTCCTGTCAGGTGTTCTGTGGAAGTGTTCGAACTGAGCGGATATTAAAGCCCCTGCAGGCCGCTTTGTTTTTGGCCATCGTGTACCCATCCTTGACTGGACATGTCGCTGTATGCAGCGCGGCTTTGGGCGGTGATTGGCAACAGAGGCCTACGGCCCCTGTTAAAAGCCTGGTGTTGCAGTATTAACGCTGTGTCTTGAGGCGCAGCAAAAGAGTCGTCAAGTATCAAACGGTCAAGTTTAAAGGTTTAAAGCAACGATCCTTGGTGACTATTCGCCCGGGAGACCAACACAATTTTGTGCACATCGAAGAAAGCAGCAAAAAGAGGTGTGTAAGCCCGCTTTAGTTCGAGCAGCCATAGGCAGAGTTGTGTGTGGGGGTGCAGTGCCACCAGCTACTACAAGGCTGGCGAGCTCGCAGTGGTCAGTGTTGTTGGTACGGAGCTGCATGTTTCAACGTGCTGCGCAAACTGGCGTATAAACTGCAAAAGCCTAGCCTGCAGTTAAACCCACTAGCTTCAAACTTTGCCATGTTAATAATTACTCGCTGCGAGCGCCTGACATGTGTATCCTTCTGTGTTGGAGGGCCTTCTCCAAGAGCCAACGCGTTCAAGCTGTTATCTGGCGTCTGATGCTGCGCAACTGTAGAAACATTGAGCGGGACACCCGCTGCAAGCAAACTGGGTCGGGCGGTGCTTGTCCTGCCTCCGTGGTAGCCAGTCTTTGCAAGTAGTCCGACAAAAGCAACAAATACGCTGGAGGCTTCGCGGTTTCCATGCGGTAGGTGGTGCCACAGGGCACGTTCAAAAGGTTGAACTTTGGAGCTTGCGCTTGCAACTCTCCACTTTTAAGAGGAGACGCTGAACTTTGGCGGGGACTTACAATCTCTCCAAAGCTCTGCTTACAAGACATCTATAACATCATACTATATTAGGAATTATTCCGCACACATCCGCTAATTTCACTCTGCCTGGGTTGGACTTATTAATATGTTGTATTAATTGTTTTGCGGCGAAGCCCATCTGGAACTTGCAATAACTTTGAATAGCGCGCAAAACAGCATGCACATGTTTACACGTGCTGCATGTGACTGGTCCGCGGTATTGGTTCTGCAAAATCACGCGTTTAGCTAGAACTGACGAGTTTAAGCAGCAACTACGAAATGCTATGCAATGGTTACGGTGGCTGGTTTTGCGGGTTGTGTTTGCTTTTGAGCACGCTTGTTCAAGCTGCTTGGCTCACCCGTTTGCATGCTTAATTTACAGACTACCTCCGAACAACGCGCTCTGCCGAAGCCGTTTCGTCAAACTGGGCCCTGCCAAGAGGTAGCCAAGGCAAATGCTACCAAGATCCTCGAAGAAGCACTGTGCGACACGTCTTGCTGTGTGCCAAGCTCTGGTGACATGTGTTGCCCGTTGACGTTTCATTTGTCCAAGCATAGCGTCTTGTAAAATTGGGATCAACAGCCGGCAGCTACTGCCACAGTTTGGAATACTTAAAACACCACTTCGCAACACAAAACACGAGCAACTTGCCTTTGTGGGTTAACAGGGTTGGGCTGAACTCTTGAAATGTCTGACTCCGAAAATGCCAAACCATGTGCTTGAGCACAGTTCACTATTAATTTGGTTTGGATGGGTTTTACAGGTGAACTTTATGGTTTTGAGAATCTGGATAGCCATGCGCACAACCAAACACTACCAATGGCCGATGTGGTTTGCCAAAATTGGGCTAAACTCTTGGATCCGAGTCTGAAAATGTCAAACATATCATGTTGTTTGTTGTTTACTGTCAATGTGTTGTTGTTGATGGGTTCAACAGAAACATTCCATAGCGGGGTAAATCTAGAAACCTGTGAAAACAACCAAACATCAACACCTTGCTGTTGTGGCTTGACTGATTTGGGCTAAACCCTTGGAATGACCATTTCCGAACATGACAGGGCCAAATCGTTGAATCACTGCTCTCTTTCGCTGTGCAGTGTGATTTAATTGTACACACTCTCAGCGGAGTGGCGATCCAAATATGTATGAAGCTTATTGCACGCGTCTCTGATCACAACAGGTGTCCCTCAACCAGTCGGGGTTAGTTGTCACTGTGATTTGAGCTCGTTTATGAAACTCGGCCGTCACACGTGAGTCTCAGTGTGCATCATCTGTTTCAGGTTATACGAGTATGCATCAGTTGAGTTTGAGCTCGTCTGATGATGGCTGGTACAATGAACCAGTTGTCACTGGTCAGTTTGCCTTACATACACACATTTACTGATGACAGCTGATGCACTGATGGCAACGGATCTACGGATTCATTGCATCTGTTTTCAGTTAATACCACATGTGAAGTAGACTTATAAAAAATGATACATACTGATATAATATCATACCAAGAACCTGAACTAACACCCCAACATGAAGCAACCAAGACCAGTGATCCAACACCATGCATTGACACGTTCAAAGCAAATTGTTCACCTGTGAAGCCCAACAACACCAAAACACGGACAGCCAACAAAAGCATGTGTTGGACACTTCCGGAGTTGGATTGCAAAAGTGAACCCCACTCTGTCAAGCCACAAGTGGCTAAGTTGTTGTTTTGGTTAAACTGTGTGGGTTGCCAAAGTTTCCAAACCATCGGGACTATCTAAACTCATCAAAACCAAAATATGGAGTTGGGGATTTCAACTGGTCAGCCCAACTCTGTCAAGCAAAAACGGCAAATTATTCATGGTCGGTTGTTTTCGAAATTATCGTAGTTCCAAGCCATGAACAAATCCTTACAAACCGGTGAACTGTTTGACACTTCCGAACTTGGGAATTTCAAGAGTTTAACCCATCTATGTCAATCCACAAGGACTGGTTATGCATGTTTGAAGTTGTTAAATGGTGCTGCAAATCTTAAAGCTGTGGAAGTAGCTGCCGGCCGTTGATCCCAGCTGTAAACGAAACTATGTTGAAATAGGCGAGACCTTCCAGCGGCCAAACACAAGTCACCAGAGCTTGGCGCACAGCAAGAACACGTCGCCCAGATCTTTTGCAAGGACTTCTGGATGGACTTCTGGCACGGCCCAGTTTGGCAAAACGGCCCCTGCAGTGCACGCAGTGTACCGGGGTGTTCCTTGTGGCAGCTAATTCTCGCGCGGCCATTTTTGTTGCTGGCATTGCAAGGTTCAAAAGAGTCAAAACTGCAAGTGTCATTTTTTTGAGATGTGTTTGAACTGTGAACATACACGTTTGTGTTTGGTTCGTTTTTCAGTCTAGGAACCGCCAGCAGAATGATTGCCAACTTACGGCCACTTAGACTCTGTGTCGGTTTTCAAGGCAAAATGAGTTAGGCTAACGAATAGGTTGACTGTCTAGTAGTTAAGTGGTTCTAATTGCACAAGTAAATGTATGTCCTGCGTCTCCTCCTAGTTGGGGCTTGGGGTCTTCAGGACGACGCCCCGGGTGCTTGTGGGGCTCCAGCGAGCCATCCCCGACACCCCGGAGCCCGGTGACACCCCCAAAGCAATTTGGATGCTTAGGGTCTGGTTTTTGTCAGGTTTCGTGCGTCAGTTCGGACTTTTTCTTGGCCCGGTGCCGCAGGCGTGGCTTTCCTCAGAGAATACCTCGGGAGCGAGCTGACCTGGGTGTGGGGCCTAGATGCTTTTGGTGTGATTCAGAAAAAGCTCGGATTCAGGGTTTCCAAACATTGGTTCTGTTTTTGTGCGACAAACGGGTTGTTGCTGCGATGCTGGTTGCGTGTGCCTTCGAACTTTGGTCGCTTGTGCCCGTTTGGAGAAGCGGCCCACAAACCCTGAAACCCTAAACCTAAACCCTGAACACTGAACACCCTAAACTTAAGCTCTCAATCTAAACCGAAACCCCAATCTTTTACCCCCCTGAAATCAATCAATAAACCCAAATTAGACCCTAAACCGTCAAACAACTAGAAAACATGCTCAAGCACCGTCCAAAAGGAGGTGGCAACTGGCTACTTTGAGAAAGCCCCTACTTGGACAAGGTCTCAAAGCGAACATGTGGTTTCCCTGAAGATTACCCGGCGGATGGTGCACAACGATATAGAAAGTTCATGTTACTGTTGGTGTCTCAGGACATGGGGCACTCTTTAAATATGGCTGCTCTCCTTTTGAGCCCCACTGGCCACGCGGACTGCGGACAAAAACGCAAGCACCACTTTGAGCTTAGCATCTATGGAGATGCCACTGAACATGTTCTCGCATGTGACGGCTTCCAAGCACCTTTTTCTATTTCAAGAGGGGTCGGTTTGCGCCATATAATTCCTTATCAAGCCATCCAACCAATCTTGAACATACCCACAGGGTTCTTCGAGATCCGAGATGCCTTGATCCACCCTTTGTGACTTCCTTTTCAAAAGCGAACCACGGGGCCACCCCTCGGTCCCAAATTGGCACCTCTGTCTTCATGAACCCTCTATGGATCCCACATGTTTCGTCTTGGATCCAACGCAGCTTGATCGATCCGCTCAGTCCGCGCAAAACGGGGCCGGAAACCTGCCGAAGGCGCATCAGCAAATCGACCGGATCTGACCAGTTTCCCCTTTGCCGTCCATGTTTGTGGCCCCAAATGGTGAACCTTCTATTTCTGGGTCCTTTGGGCATGCTTCGACGGGTTCTTGCAATTGTGCAGTTCGCTCTAGCGTATGGGCTCGGCATTGGATGTTTGAGGTGTTCTTGTGTTGCGGACGGTTTTCGCATTTTCGAATCTGTGACCTTGAAACGTGTTTTGACGTTTCGGGTTTTCGGTGTGGATGATTTGACGTGTTCGACTCCTCGACAAGTCTTTTGGAGTTTCGACCATGACTTTCGCGTTTGCCTCGCCAAACCTCAGAAGCTGCGAATCCACAGCTCAGTGTTTGGGAGACACACATGAGCTTACCTATGAAGGGCCCGTTTTCGAGGGGTTCTTCTTTGAGGCCTCTTGAGAAGTTTTGCAGACGAACATCGATTGCTTGTCGTCACTTTGAGGCACAAGGAAGCCGTGACAGTCCAATAGCGGTCACTGGCGAGGGACTATTGCAATGGCTTTTCTGTTCCTGGGAAAGCTGTATGAACCTTTCTCATTAACAGGGTCTCCTCCAGGTGGGTTTCTGAGGCCATCAAGTGATTCCCTATGCGGTCTGGACAGTAATTACCCAGCTGGCGAGAAAATCCACTCATCCGGCCGGCCTTGGTCAGCTCCATCCTTTCCCCTTCGCGGCGGAGTTTCTGGTCCTCTACCAGAACTTTGTGGGATGCTCAATGCGCGTGGCAGTCATATCCCATAGGCATCAGTCAAACAATGACACTCGGCGAACGATTGCTTTTTGAGTTTACGTTTGATTTGCTGCCATGTGGCCATGTATCAAAATCACATGGCATCCACTACTATCTACTCGAAACTGACATTGCGCGTCCTGATTTGGTTTCATGTTGGCTTTCAGAAGCGTCCCCAAGCAGGTCCCAAGTATCTATTGCCGAAACCAGCACCAGGTACCTTTATCCCAGTCACCCAGCTGCGACCGGACCGATGCTGGTGTGGCAGACTCAGGATCTTAGGCATGTTTTGTTTGCGGGTGGTTGTGCACAAGCCCGGCGGTTGGGGGGGCAAGGGGGGCAAGCCGCATGACTCGGCCAGCAGATGTCCCTCTACGGGCATCGGGAATCAGCTTGCGAGTTGCAAGGACCCCTAGAACCTTTGTTGAGTGTTTGGATTGGTTTGGGGGTTTAAACTACAGAACCACATCTTTTGAAGCCAAATGGGGAATCTGTTGGGGTTTCTTCCGTGTCGCCGAGGGCTTGAATTCCCTTTTTGTTTCAGGAGGATGCAGCCTGCTTTATGGCTGAGATCGTTTCTTCAATTTCTTTTGCTCATATATTGTTGGAGGTATATACCCATGGTTGGGGAACCCGCCCATTTACCTTTGGGTTTTGCAGGGAAGCCCGTACCGTAGACCTTCGATGGGAGCCCAAGATCTGAGGAGGAGATGTTCCGAGTGGCCTGCACCAGCGCTGCCCCTGCCTCAATGCATTGGCAGTTCGTGTTACTTTACTTTACAGTAAGCCATCCGTTTTACGAGGCTCCCCGTTTTAAAGACAGCGCTTTACGGATCCTTTAGAGGTAGATCGCGTAAGCCCAGCCGGGAAGTCTTCCGTCGGATTCTCTTTCAGTTGCAAACCATCCTATATGAATTACGAAAGCGGTGAATAGCCATCCACAAACCTAACACAACGGTCCCTACCCTTGAACCAAGATATTCGCTTTCTCGACCTTGTTTTTTGAGAGGATGGAGTTGCGGGTGTTCACCAAAGGTGGAGGGAGTTCCGAGTTGCGCCTGAACGAGGATGGCTTCGTAGAGGGGGCTGCGCAGCCCCACTGCTCGGAGGACCAGAGTCCTTGCTCTTGAACTGCCCAGTTGCGACCAGGGTCCACCCTTGTTGCGTTTTGTGTGTGGGCTTTCCCTTCGAATCGACCCCAACAAAATTGACATCAACCAAAGTGTTCTTTGTTCCCCGTCAAAACAACAGTTTCGATTCTTCATTGCCCGTTGTTTCCATGAACGTGGAGCTTGCCAAACGGTACAGTGCCACATGGTCTTTGTGTTTCTGACTTGTCAGGAGCCACCCGCTGGTGAGGGGCCCGGGGGGTCGGGGGTCCTGCGGCCTAGCATGTCGATCCGACTTTTAATGGATTATTAGACAGTTGTTTCGAAAGTCAGGGACCCCAAAGTAGTGCTTCCTTTTGATGTTCCCTTGAACCAATTGGCGTCTCCAAATTGTGCTGAGACACCCATGAAAGGGTATTTTACCATATGCAGTAGCTTGCGGCATCATTAGTTTTGCAGACCATGGGGAGCCAACATGGGGACTGTTATTTGGGCTCAAGCTCGTTCTTCTGCTTTTTGATCTTGAGAAAGGGCACTCGAATACACCGTTCATTGGCTGCCGTGGCCTTCCCTTTCGATGTTATTACTTTCTGTTGCGAAACAAGAGCAACTGCAAATTGCTTCAAGTTTCACATTGGCATGATGCGGAAGATCATGGGGCGTCCCGGCGTCATTTTTCCGCGCTCGTATTCCTGGGGCATCTCCATGAAAACAGCCTGCGAGGTTCAAGGTGAGAGCAGTTTGCAGGTGGCCGCTGTCAGCAACCAATGGACGGTTTGTGCCCCTGGAACTCAGAGTGATTGGGGGAAGGACTCCCGCCGTTTGCACCCGGGGAACACAGACTTCGGCGCTCAATGGGTTTTCAAAGCTGGAAGCTAGCAGCTTGCCCAGTCAGACGTGGTTTTAATTTTGGGTCCTACAGGGAGAAAACACATGAGCAGCAACCGCCAGGGGTTTTACTTCTCAGTTCAGTAGAAATTATTCTACGCGTGTCTATTTTTAGTACAGCCTCAAGATACGGGTTTCTTGTTGGTGGCCTCAATTGAAGGGACCCAAACAATAACCCCAGAAGTTGCTGGGTTCATCGAAGTGAACAGTCTTGGTTCAGAGGAGGCTTCTCAAATGGCTCTTGGAGAGACTTTCTGTTCATCACTCTGCGACAATTTTAATGGCATCGCTTGGACCCAGAGCACAAAAGCCGGCGGATGTTCACGGCGCATTTTCCGGCGTAAGGCAGGGCCACCTTGCTGCTCGGCACCCAGGCGAGTGAGGCCGAGAGTCTCTCAATCGGTTGAGTTTGACCATGGCTTGGGGTACATTTCACAATGATAATGCCATGGATCAAATCCAAATCGTACCCCCAGTGAACATCCCAATCCCCACTAAAATAGACCACAATGGGTGGTGCACCTCCCAAAATGGTACCATTGGTTTTGACCCACAGCCATATGGGTTGGGACAGGCGACTTTTGAAGCAGCGACACTACCTACGGTCAGGGGCGGGGCTTAAGGGGCTGATAGCGCCGAAACAAGGGCCGGGCGCCGTTCGCAAAGGTTTCCATGCACACTCACAGCCTTCTTCGGTCCTATAGAGATTGTGCATGCATATATGTATATATAGGAGGAGTCAGGAGGAGTTGGTCACAAGGTGCTTGTAAGGACGTATCATGTGGTTGTGCCCGCGAAAGTCCCGCAAAGGAGTCTGCCTTGTATGCTTACATATTTGCAGAGCCCACTCCCTTGTAGACGATTTGTAAGAAGCCTTGATCCCTGCCTGTGCTTTGAATGGCGCTAAGCCAAAACGTTGTCTGGGCCAGTTTTGCGAAAGATCTGCGGAAGACCGGCGAAAGCCCATGGAGCTTGTTGCAAGGTTGGGTCCAGGACAGAGTATTCCCAGCAAGTACGAGTCATTTCACGCTGCTGCAAGCCCGACAGTGCAAGTGAACATCGTTGAGTCGTAGCCACTGTTCTTGCAAGCATGACTGCGGCAGCAACAACGCCTCCAGAGCACACGCTGAAAACAAAGGGCCGGCGAGGGAGTTGTGAAAGATTCGCAGCAGAGAGTTGTTCTCGCGAAGATGGCGGGTTCCGGAAGCAAGAATATTGAGCAACTGCCACATACATACGAATACATTTATATATATATATATATCTCAATATAATTGTATTAATGTACGCACGTGCATTATATAGATGTATAGGCACTGAACTCGAAAGGTTTTGTTCTGAACGGTTGACCCTGCTGGAGCATACGTGCTTTAACGGAAGTAGAGAAATCACCAAGATAATTAACTATTTCTAAAATATAAGTACGAATGTGTATATACATGTATATATATATGTATATATATATATATATTTTATGTATATATGTACGTATGCACATACAGTTGTCGAGATCAGCAAGGCGGCTTCTAAAAAAGAAACATGACGTAAGGCCCAGCCAAGCGCTGCTGCAGAAGGCAAAGCTGGGGGGGGGGAGGGTGGAGATCGCAAGAGGGGACCTGATGGGAAGTGCCAACACAAAAATGAAAGGCTAAAACCGCAAGTTCTGGGCGAATTGCATTGTGAACGGTTCACAGGGAGCTCTTATTTTTTGGCTTGGGTTTGGCTTACGCATGAGTTGTTGAGAGCAGGACAGCAGGACAATCCATCAAGCTAGCCGATGCTGGATCACATCGGCGTCCGACATTGTGGTGAGTCCAAATCTGGCGCCTTTGCTTCATGGCCTGGCAGAAATTGCAGAGACTAATGCAGCATGCAGAAGGTGAGTTAGCATGCGAGATGCATTCAGATAAAACTGCAAGATGTTGCCGGTATCCAAGACGCGTGCCAATAGTAAGGGAGCTTTGTGGTTGTTTGCCAGAACCAAGTGTTTGACCAGGACGCACGGGGTTGGTTGTGATGGGAGCCTAAGCTTTCACGGCTTTCACAGCTGTTTTAATGGGAATTGGACCATCCGATGGAGACGGTGTCGAACGAGGGTTCCCTTAGACAAAGAGGGGAAGTTCCGCGTGTGCACTGGCAGCGAAGCCAGCCAAGCATCTGTGGTGCAGGCTGGTTGTATCACACAAGCTGATGACCAGACGCTTGTACGAGCCCAAGCTCTGCTGCAGTTCTCCGTTTTGGATGATTTGAGGCAACCTTAAGACATTTTGGGGCAAGGGACATCTGCAGGAGACCAGGGAATTGCTGAGTCCCTCAAATGGTTTATTTACGGATGTCATCCATTCCGAGCTGCCAAATCGTTTTGCGCGTGTCCCAAAATTTCAAAAATCAAGACATCAAACACGGCTTTTTGAGCACGGTGGTCTTTCAGAAGCGGCTTCTGAACTCTCTGAACAAAAGGTCAACAGTCCGTTTGCAACCGGCCCCGTTTAACTGTTTCAGTCAGTTTCCCAAAGGCCGGGTCATGCGTCCCTACCTTTCGATTGCCCTGACCTTGGGAGGTGGTTTTGGTTCTTTGCGGCTCAATGACTGAAGCATGACCATACATTGTATCTCTTGTGCAGTTGGCCGGAAAGGTGGGACGGAACACGTCTGCACATCTACCGCCGGTTACTGAAACGTGGGACTAAACTGCCTGCATTGGCACGTGAGTCCTCTCCATCTTCATCAAGAAAGCGATACCAAGCCCACGACCTCAACAAGTGCAGGTCTCTAATTCAGCAACTCTTTGCCACCACCACTCCATCCGTGCGTGCTGTGCACACTGTACATGTGTCATGCCACGTTGACCCAACTAGGCTATCGGCTCTGATCTGTTTTCTCTTTAAGCATGGGGTCCAGCCCCCTTCCCTACACTCCCTCCCTCACGGAAGAACCTGCAGGGAGCGGGGAGGGTTGGAATCCAATGATCCAAAAAGGCGTCCGTGTCAGGGTACAACGGAGATCCCATATGTCAGGTTTTGGAATTGTTATGAAATCTGCAGACAAATTGTGTTACACCTTGGACTCTTTGACACCAGCACCGGGCGTCAGATACGAAAGCAGACCCTGGCTCTTGGAAGATGGTTGCAGTCATTCTCGTCCATTCATAGAGGCGGCCACTCTTGATTCCTTACATGGTTTTTTGGCACAGCGCTTTATTTCCCGTATTTTAGCTGACATACGTGATTCTTGCAAGGAAGCAGGGTGGCGGCAATTTGCAAGCCAGAGGTCACCCAACATTTGTCGCGGTCGTATCCTGTCTCCATGCATGAAATGTGCGAATGAAGGAATTTTGTCTGGATTTTCAAAGTGCCTTAGCCAGCAATATTAATTTATATGATTATATATATATATGCATAGTATACATATGCCACATGCCACATGGCACTCCAGGCAAGACAGTCCATCTGAGGCATTACGGTGCCGGAGCCGGAGGCGCCCAGCCGAGTCAACCAGTCGGGCGACACGTCGGGCGGAAGTGGGGTTGGTGGACAAAATTGGCCACGTCCACGCCTCAACGAGCAAAATGAATGAACAAATCGTTGGATTCTCACCCGCGGCGCAACATCCCAGCAGACCCTTTTTCTGGGCAAGCACGAAACCATGTACACCGGCCCGGGCTTTGACACGTGCGGCTGCCTCCCTTTTGGTTTGGGATCTACTAGCCATGCGCTGCTCGAGCGCTAGCATTTGTACTTTTTGCTTGTTGTTTAAGCGCGCAGCTTTGGTTCGGATCCATAGGCTGTGAGTATTCATTGATGCCACCGCCCTTTTCACTGGGGAGAATCATGTATTTCTAGAGTTGGTGCTTTATTTGGCAGATTTTGGCGCTAGCGACGTGCTATCGATAGTTTGACACGAACAGGCCTGTGACCCCATTTATGCTTCTCTGATTCAGGGCTGACGCGAGCCACGAGACACCGGAATTTGTGCTGCATGAGCACAGAGGAAACGTGTGCACTCTTGCCTTCTATGGTTTGGTCGCGCAAGATGTGCTCCAAGATTATGTGTTTGCCATGAGGCGGTGGCCGCTTATTATTTATTGGTCTTTGTGGTGATGCTGGGCCCCCGCATGAAACAGGCTTTTCCTGTCGGAAGTTCCAGTTCGGTTCCGCGCACTCGACTCAGTCGGCTCGCAGCAAGAGTTTTCCGGGTCACACATTTGCCTCGAAGCACAGCTATTGGAAGCGCCTGCGAAATGGTCTCAACGTGTTGGACATCTTTCACCGGGCAAAGCCGAAGCTCGGGCCGCTAGGTTTGACTCCTTGCTGGGGCCAAAGCAGGCAGAGGCTCGGCTCTGACGCGGCAGCTCTACATTTTTGTTGGGGTGGTACCACCTTGTTCCCGGTTCTCGTAGTGATGTTTCCAGAAGGCACTTTCGGACTCCCATGTGGTTTTTCCCCGTTTCGGATGGAACATAAAGGGGCCCGCTGCATGAGGCGGCCACGCTGCCATCGGGTTTAAGCAATCTCTCAAGTACGAGCCTGCCAAGAACCCATCGGATTCCTGTAAGCCCCTTCATTCAGATGGCGTGTCAAAACCACTCTCTCATGTTGGTTCCCCTTCGTTCCCGGAAGGATTCAAAGTTGTGACGGCCACATGGATTCAAAGATTGAGGGGGGGAAGCTTTTGGTTCTCCTTGAAACCGGCCCCAAGAAAGGATGATGGGTGGGTGTAGATCAAACTTAGGTTCGCCGTATTGTTAAGACATACCCAATTCACCAAGTCAAGCTCGTCGCAGCTCTGGCTCCATATTTTTTTGTTCGCCGGACAGGACTATTATCTATGCCGGACTCTGCCGTCCAAGTAAGATCTGGGTTTGTCTCAAAGGGTTTAGTGGGGGTTTCCATTTAGCCCACCAAAAGTTAAACTTTTAGCAGGGGATCTGAGAGCAGCCCAGAAATGGGCGGTTTTCAGTTGGTCTAACCAGCAAAGGGGAGACCTCCGTGTTCTCCCGGGTCCAATCCCTCGAAAGCACACGCCCCGGGCAGGCCTTTCAGTGGCGCTGCCCGCCCCATCAGCGCGGCGCTTTGAACAAGTGCACCATCCTAGAATTTCTGGAGAGGGCCGGGTGGAGAAATGTGTTTTTTTGTTTCTTTTTGGGCGGAGGGGAAGGTTTTTTGAATTTTTGTTGGGCGATGTTTCAGGGACACATTGGGAACGTTGGGCGTGTTCCAGTTGCTGGAAGGATCACGCAATGCTTGGAGGGAAATATCAACGACCTGGGTTTTGTTGCAAAGGGACCCCCTTGGTAGCCATCAGGGACCCATCCGCTGGGCCGTGTCTATTCCAGGGAGACCATGCTGCCATGTCGAACGCGTGTCGCGAGGTACTCTGAGATGTCCTGGCGCAACTGTGCCTCCGGTTTCGGATCCTGGGGCCACAGCCTCTGATTGGATCCGCCCAAACAGGTTTCCAAGCCATTCCAACTGAGGCCGGGCCTTGTTGTGGGGAATCATAGAGGACTTGGTTGCCTTCGGTTTGACCTTCATACCTTTGGCTTTTGTGAGACCAGCTTTCCCACGTACAGTTAGACTTTCGGCAAGAGGTCAGAGACCAAGCCATTCGGCAGCCTTCATCAACTTGTAGGGTTTTCTCACAAGGCAGATTGTAAGGATGTAGACATGACACCTATGTCCGATCAAACTTCTAATTTTGTGTTAAGATCTTTGGAGCAACCTGAAATTCACGCAGCTAAAAGCACCAGGACTGCCAGTGAGGTTTCCTGCAGAACTGCTTGCCAACTTTGCCTTTGGATGAACCCAAGAGTCCACCAAAGTCTTTGAGCACCAGGAGGGCATCAAAATTAATCCACCAGGGGACCGCACATAGTCCATGTTTCCGTTTACCGGGGTTCCATTTTGGATGCCCATTTTCCACCCAATGCCAGGCACATGGACGCGATCCCATGTTTCGGCTCAAGCGGCTTTGGGCCCTTGAGCCGCTGGACTCAGCCAAGCTTCCGACACCCTGACCCTTGGACCCCCCATGAATGAAACGCAGCATGGAGTCCAGGCTTTTTGTTGGTACCACAGAAAGAGCTATTCAACACAAGCATGCTGTGTTCGATTCATGTCAACAAGCAAGACTCCAAACAAAAACAGCCTGTTGGAGCAGTTAGAGCCCTGTTGTGCTCAGAGGTTTGTTTCTGATTTGTATTCGGGATGGCGAGCTCACGTAGCTTTGAATCGAGCTCATGCAAAATGGCCGGCGTTTCTTAAGTGAATGTTCCTGAATTATAGTCTATGCATGTACTGTACCTTAGTTATTGCACCATCGCAAGCCGTCCCAAGCAACCCCCAGGTGCTCTTGTCCTTTGTGCTTTTTCTTGGCCCAATGTCGCGGCCTTTCAGCGCTTGGCGTCGTTTGCTTGCGCCGGCTGTTCTGCTCGCCGCACTGGGACAATGGCCGCGGCCATTTGTGGGCCGAGGCCAGGCTCAACCTCTCGCTGTCTGGGAAACTGAGTATTTTCCCGGAAACCAGCAAAAGGCTTGTTTTTGTTTCTTCCGCGGGGCGAACAACGATCGCCAAGCACCAGTCCTTCTGTTGGCGGATTCGCCTGCAAATCTAAGGGATTGGAACCATGGTGGAGGGTGGTGTTCTCAGGCTAGAGTGAGGCAGAATTCACGAAGCCCCTAGATTTGTTGCCTGTTTCAAGACAAGCCCAATTGCCAGCCTTCGGTTTTGGCATTTCGGATTGGCAAGACCTGCGAATTTTCAGCACAGTATGCGGCCGCCCTGGGACCGATTCCGGGGAACCAGCTGGTGCACCAAAGGCTTCAGGGGCTTCCTGGGTTTCGCTTCTGCATGAGACGCGTGGAAAAGCGGTGCTCCGTGGGACAAACCAACAACCAAATGCCTTGCCCAACAGCCCCTGAACTGGGCGATACGCGGAAGAAGGGCACCTTTCAAATGTTGGGGGACTGCCCCTTGCAATTGAAATATACTCAATGTACGTAAATAAATGTACAGAATATTCATTCTGTGTACATATGCATTTTTAAATATACAGACATAGACAACATGAAGACTTGTGACCAACAAATGGACGCAAAAAGCCCGGAGGCTCCCAGCGCAGCGGCCTCCCGCTGCGCAACTATCCGCGGGGAGGCGGAGTCGCCGCGAGAGCTGCGGATCCGAAAGGCGCGGGAGCTGAACACGAACTTGGACTGGAGACAGAAATAAGCATATATATATATATTATATATATATATATATTATATATATATATATATATATCATACGTATGTTAACCGTGTGTGTGTGTGCAATAATATATATATATATATATCCGTGATATTTCTTGTGTGTATGCATATATATATATATTATGTGTATATATACGAATATGTTGAGTGCTTCATCAATCCTTCAGATTGGGAAACCATTGATTCGCCTAAAAGCAGGGAAGCTGATTTTGGACGGCTTGGAAAGGAACCGCCAGGACATCTATTAGAACCGCCGGTTTGGTTGGAGGGTGCGTTCCCACGTTCCCCAAGAGATCCTGATCAGCATCCCCGATCCCGGTCCATGCAGCAAGGGAGTCTGCGTCGATCTCCTTTCACTCAGTCGCCCCGGCTGATTCATGGGGGAAGCTTGCGGGTTGCTGCCCGAGGACAACATTGCAAGGACTGCCAGATCTTGGTTTTCTTTCTTGCAGCCCTGTTGGGGCGGTTCTTTCCAGGGAAGCGCTACATCTGCCATGGTTAGGTCACATGGTTGCTTGGGGTCAAGAAGATGGTCATCGGCCTTTTGATAAGACAGTTCATGCCATGGTAAAAGTTCCCGACATTTTGCAAGTTATTTCTATTTTAAGCAAGCCCATCCTTGCAACATTGACGAGCAACAAATCATTACGATTCCTTTGCAGTGGTCCAGCCTGGTCAAGCCAGATTATACTCACGATTGATGTCTAAACCCTGGAAAGGAAATGGATTGCCTGACCTAACCAACTTGGCCGCCTTCCTCGTTGGCTCAAGCATCAGCTTGCGCTGAGTTCGTCCGTGCAGAACAGGTATCCAAATCTACAGCCAGGAGCTCAGAGAGAGGCACTCCCTCAAAGCCTGCTAGATACAGCTTATATTCGAATATTTGCCATGGAAAGCAGGTAGT
>CAUJNA010000635.1:805000-810000 GCA_963377175.1 Effrenium voratum | reverse complement strand
AGCAGGTGTGCTTACCAGTTGCCACTGCTGCTTGACAGTTGCCCCACATAAATGCAGTGCCGAGCGTGAGTTGCCACACATAATGCAGCGCTGAGCGGGCGCTCTTGCGAGGGTGTGCCTACCAAATGCCAAATATATACAGTGCTGAGCGGGTGCTCTTGAGCGGGTGTGCTTACCAGTTGCCACACATAAATACAGTGCTCAGTGGGCGCTCTTGAGCAGGGTTGCTTACAAATTGCCACACATGGATACAGCGGGTGCTCTTGAGCAGGAGTGCTGACCAATTGTGGCACTGGGACGCAGTGCTGAGCGGGTGCAGCCACACATACATACAGTGCTGAGCGGGCACTCTTGAGCGGGGGTGCTGAGCGGGCGCTCTTGAGCGAGGGTGCTTACCATTTGCCACACATAAATACAGTGCTGAGCGGGTGCTCTTGAGCGGGTGCGCTTACCAGTTGCCACACATACATACACTGCTAGGCGAGTGCTCTTGAGGAGGTGTGGTTATGAGCGAGGGTGTGCTTACCAGTTGCCACACTTGGATACAGTGCTGAGCAGGTGCTCTTGAGCGGTTGTGCTTGCCAAATGCCACACGTAAATGCAGTGCTGGGCGGGTGCTCTTGAGCGGGGTGTGCTTACCAGTTGCCACACATAAATACAGTGCTGAGCGGGTGCTCTTGAGCGGGTGTGCTCACCTGTTGCCACACATAAATGCAGTGCTGGGCGGGCGCTCTTGAGCGGGTGTGCCCGCAAATAAATGCAGTTGAGCGTGTGTGCTTACCAGGTGCCACACCTGGATACAGTGCTGAGCGGGTGCTCTTGAGCGGGTGTGCTTCCAGTTGGCTAGTTGGCTGACACGACATGCTGCGCCTGCCACACGAAATGCACACACAGACTTGCAAACAGCACGAAATGCTGCGCTGGTCATGCGAAACAGACGCTCGCACACAGCAGAAACGCACGATCCACGGTTTTCCTGCCGCGCGCGCCGCGCACGCCTGTGCAGTCGAAATGACGCTTGTTGAGCTCCAACATGCACGAAATGCTGCGCCTGCCACCGAAAACACACTTGCTGTGAGGTAGCTAAAACGCGCGTTTACGTGGAATTGGAGCCAACAACAACAGCAACCACAGCAACAACAACAACAGCAACAGCAACAGCAACAGCAACAGCGACAGCGACAGCAACAGCGACAGCGACAGCGACAGCGACAGCGACAGCAACAACGACATCAACAACATCAACAACAACAACAACAACAACAACAACAGCGGCATCAACAGCAGCAGCAACAACAACATCAACATCAACAACAACAACAACAGCAACAACATCAACCACAACAACAACAGCAACAGCAACAGCAACAGCAACAACAACATCAACAGCAGCAACAACTGCAACAAGAGCAACG
The DNA here is from genome assembly GCA_963377175.1 of Effrenium voratum. Lineage (NCBI taxonomy): Eukaryota > Dinophyceae > Suessiales > Symbiodiniaceae > Effrenium > Effrenium voratum. The sequence goes on along the minus strand of CAUJNA010000635.1, from coordinate 808,585 downwards.
ACAGCAGCATCAACAGCAGCAACAGCAACAACAGCAACACCAACAGCAACCGCAACGACAACAACAAGAACAACAACAACCACCACCACAACCACAACCACAACGCCAACCACAACCACAACCACAACCGCAACAACAGCGACAGCAACAGCAACAGCAACAACAACAGCAACAACAGCAACAACAACATCAGCAGCAGCAGCAGCAACAACAACAACAACAACAACAACAACACCACCAACAACAACAAAAACAACAACAACAAGAACAACAACAACAACAACAACAACAACAACAACAACAACAACAACAACCACAACCACAACCACAACCACAACCACAACAAGAGCAGCAGCAGCAGCAGCAGCAGCAACAACAACAACAGCGGCAACAACAGCAGCAACAACAACAACGTCAACATCATCAACAGCAACAACAACAACGACATCAACCGCAACAACCACAACAACCACAACAACCGCAGCAACAACAACAACAACCACCACAACAACCACAACAACCACAACAACCACAACAACCACAACAACAACAACCACATCAACCACCACCACAACAACAACAGCAGCAGCAGCAGCAACAGCAACAACAACAGCAACAACAACAACCACAACAACAACCACAACCACATCCAAAAGCTTTACCACAACCGCAACAGCAGCAGCAGCAGCAACAACAACCACAACAACAACGACAGCGACAGCGACAATGGCGACTTCCATGACGACGACAACGACAACGGCGCCAACAAGGGCAACAGCAAAGACAAAGACGACAGCGACAGCGATGACGACGACCATGACCACGAGAACAACGGCGACGACGACAACGACGACAGCGACACACATAGCCAGAAGCAACAGCCTTACAGCAATACCTGCCGGAATAGCAGCAGCACGACGCCAAGAAGACAACGATGTTGTGATTTCAAGCACCAAGAGCTGGTCGCTTAAAACACCATTGCTTGATGAGCTAGCGCATTGCGGGTGTGCCTTGAATGCATTCCTTCCATGAGAGTCTTGTTTCGTTTTCCACTTCGGGCACTTGGCTAGGCCCTTCGGAGCATCATTGCTTGGTGACGCTGGAGCCTGGGAGAGGGGTGAACAAATGGCCAACTCGCCCCTTTTCATTCAAAGGCTGATTGTATGAACCTGTCCGTTTTGCAGCCCTTGGGAGACCGGTTTCCCTGATTCCGAACATTGCGTGGCAGGTGATTGTTCGGGGCGTTCGGCGTTTGGAAAGGGTCGAGGAGCCTTGTAGGGGGGAGTAGTAGGATGTGTGTGCGTACCCCCCTTGGTTTCATTGATTGTTGCCCTCGGGAAAATCGCCCTTAAGGGTTTGCTGGGACCTCTTTTCACATCATCCACTGGGAGGTCGTAGGCGCTGATTTGGCATGCTCGTTCCTTCGTGTGTTTGTTTCGGCTTTTGAGCTTTGTTTTGTCTCTGTGAAACTTGGCGCCCGATTGGCATTTGCAGCACTTAGCCTGTATTGACCATATTGGACATTTTGCAGCGGACTTCCTTGGAAGTCCGCGCAGACCGAATATCCATAGGTCCCAGTCATGTTGGAAAAGCGTCGTCTGAGAACCTCGGGTTTGACATCAAGCTCTAATTGGCCCCATACCATCGGAGCTGTTTGAAGGGTATTGGCAGGTAAAGAGAACAGGGATCAAGCTGACATGCGACTTGTTTGCCATCAGCAATGAGTTCTGTGGATGCCCCAAATATTGCAATTAGAGGATCAAGGAAGAACCCATGATAAGATGACCTCTTACCTCTTACCACTAACCCTGACTTTTGTGGGAGTCCGTTTGGAATGTTGGTTGGAATCGCAAGACATGGTCATGCACAGAAAGATGGAACACTCTCCAACACGATGATAGTCTTTCATGCAAATCAACTCCCCAATCAAAAACAATCCGAATTTGGGGAAACAGTACCGCGCTGAATTGCCAGACCAGGAGGGGCCTTGGCGTCGATACGAGCAGTCGATCGAGCACGTGGATGCCTGGCGGCTTCAGCACTTGAACCACCCAACCGGCAATTGCGGAGATCCAACCCAGTTTGAGGATGTCTACAGGCTTCAATAAGAGGGCCACTAGGTCAATAGGCAATGGCAACCCTTCCATGGCTGCTGTCTTTTCGGGCTTGTCCTGAAGATATGCAGTCTTGGTTGAGACGGTCTTTAGGCTCCAGGCAAGAAATCAATGGCATGTGTTCACTGTTCTTGGCATGCGTGTTGCTAGGTGGGTTGAAAAGCAAAACATCCTCCGCTAACATACCGTAGGTCGGGAAGATTTGCTTTCCATGTTCGAAACCCGCCCAGATTGAGGGGCAAAATTTGGGTCGCACGACTGAAGGAGACAACCCCTCGTACCCAACCCGCCCTGCTGAGAACCCTAGATCATTGCGCCCTTGAGGTTTGCTGGCAAACTCACAAATGGCTGCAACTCTGATCTTATTTCAGCCGGGAGGGTATCTTGCATAGTAGGGGCGGTTTTACGGATCGTATTTGAGATCATATAGCACTACTCATTACATTGTTTTATTAGTCTTTGAAGCAATTAGCAACTTAGACATACTTGAGCCTGTGCTAAGACAAATACAAGCTGGCACCGAGGCGCCGGTGCAGGACCAACATGTGTATGAAAGCTAGCAGCGACTCTAGCAATGAAGTAACCATCCTGCATTCTGATACAGACGCATATCGTTGGTTTCTTTCGCGTTGCTTCTGGTTGTTTGTTGTTGAAATATGGTTCACAAGTGTTTGGGTATTTGTCAGCTTCGCGGAAGCAAGGCACATTCAAGCAATTTGACATGCCTTGCGCATAGACGCGTCAAAGCTGAACCTCCAACAAGCCACGTGTGTTGCCCCACCCTTCCGATTTGCTTGTAGGCGATGCGCCCTGGTTTTGTGTGCATAGGGCCAGCAGTGAGTCCCTTCAAGAGGTCTACCCGGAGGACCCTAAGAAGGTGTGGCGCCCACAAACCACTGCCCCGAAGCTATTCAGGAGCAACCGCACCTGCGCAAGCGCCGCCAACAGGTGCGGCAGGCTCAAAACCTCAGAAAAGAATCCAAATTGGGCCAGGCCTCAACAAGCCCCTGGACTTGTTTGTGCAATCTCATGGCCGTGTCACAGCACCCGTGAGCCGGGGCACCGGAAGAGTGCAAGGTGCCTGTCAAAACCGAAATTTCAATGACGACTTGAGAGCCGTGGCTCCATCCATGCCCACCATGTCCGTGCCACTGCTCACCAGCGCCTACGTGCGCCACTCCATTTCCGGACCACCGTAATCCTGGCGAGCCCGGACCCACTGCAGCCGCACCAAGGTGCTGATGGCACATGAGCTCCCCCCTTGTGACAACAAACAGAGCATCCGCCACCACAAGCCCAGCGCCTATCCCAGGAAAGCAAAAGAGAGCTGCGATGGCATCGAAGAAGCCCAAAAGGTCAAGCACAGCAAGGAGAACGGGGCAGGCAGAACAAGACGGGAAGCACGATCACGCATGGGGACCGCTCATAGCGTGCCTTGGACGGCGACGGGCCCTTCTCGAGCAACAGCTTG